>PVIU01012853.1:21042-58566 GCA_004026605.1 Ondatra zibethicus | reverse complement strand
GGTGACTGGCAATAATTTATCATTCATTAGGAAGACTTCCTAGGTTTGGAAGTCAAGTTGGCCCTTAAGCATATGGAACTGTCATGTATTCATCTTTATGACTAAAATATATTTTTCCATTTCTTAATATTTATTTAGGGTGTTGCACAAGTGAAGATATGTGCACACATGTTTATCATGGAGAAAATGTGGGGTCAGATGACAACTTGTTGGTTCTGTAGCCATGTTAAGCCATGAAACAATCTTGGGAATGTCATGCTCATCATTACAGCAGAAGCTTGTCTGAACTTCTAGCTGAAGAGTATCTTAGTGTCTACACTACTTCTGACAATGACAAAAAGACAAGTCTTTATTTCTTGTATCCACTTAGAGTGTTTGTTTTTCTGTTTCTTGGTATTATTATCTTCACCTGAATTGAACTTTCAGATACTGATATATTCAGAGATTAAGGAAGTCAAGACTCAATTAAATAGAATTGAGGCTGAACACTGTGATAATTGTTTTCTGTATGAGCTTTAACCATTTACAGTATTAATGTTATTCAATTATTGCATATGTGAAATAAGTCAATCATCAACAGCAGGAAAACAAAATCCCACTTCAACAGGCTATGTGGAAGCGTAAATTCACAATGTGCATTTAAAAAGCTATGTACTACAGTCTGACACTTGGAGGGGGTGACTCAATGCTAGCAATTAGTACCTTAAAATGATCCTGCCACTTTACAAGGATGAACAGGAAAACAAAAATTCACTTGTTTCTCTTTAGACAGTGCTGAGTCCCTTATACACCTAGAAAGACAATGGTAGTTTCTGTTCAAAGACTACACTTTCCAGATTGCCTTGAAGTCACTAAAGAAGGACTGTGGGAAGATGTGGTGTGTGTGTGTGTGTGTGTGTGTGTGTGTGTGTGCGCGCGCGCTGCAATTAGACCTTATAAATGATTGAAGTCATTTTTCCCCTAGACATTTTCTTATCCACTGTCATGGCTTGGGATATATGACTCAACCATCCTTGTGGGTAAGGTTATGCAACCTTGCTGTGTGTTCACCAATAAAAGTGGTCCTGTATAATATCAGACACACCTCTTTTTCTATCTTTCCAACTCTTTAAGATGCCTCAGAAATCTAACTTAACAGTATAGGAACTCAAGATGGAATCTGGAATACCATCTCCTAGCAGGTGACTCCAAGAACTTTTTTCTTGGACCTTTTGCCTACTATAACATTCTTGCATATATCCAGAACCTGTCATGTCAGGGGCACAGAAGCTGCCAAGATCTCCCCAGTCTGGGCCCTGAGTAAGTGTGGCAGAGTCCTGTTTCTCCCAGGAAGCCACTTTTTTTTGACTGACCACTGTAATTTTTATTGGAATTACCTTAGTTTTGAGATAAGTTAATCAAGAATTTATGTTTTAGATGTTTTGTGTTTGGTATACACACATGCTAAATCTTTTTATTTACCTAATCTTTATAGCATTTCTAGATGGCTTGTGACTTTCTTTTTATCACTTTATAAATAATACCATTCAAAATTTCCAATTCATCCTCTTCTCACATTTCCCTCTGCTCCCCCACTCACCTTCCTTCCTCCCCATCCAGTCCTAAGAGAGGGCAGGGTAACCTGCCATGTGAGAAGTCCAAGGCCCTCCCCTGCTTCATCCAGGCTTAGGAAGGTGTGCATCCAAACAGACTAACCCCTTAGAGCCAAGTCTATTGCCAACCCTAAAATGGCTCCCTTAATTAAGATATCTTCTTCCTTGCTCCCATATCCACCCTTCCTCAATCTCAACCCTCCCACTCCTCCAAGCTCTCCCCAATCCTTCTCTTCTCCCTTCTCTCTCCCCCACTCCCCTTCCACCACGCAACCTTATCCCGATGCTTCCCACTTTTGCCCAGCGATCTTGTCTTCTTCCAATTTCCAGGAGGATCTATATATGTTTTTCTTTGGGTACACCTTATTATTTAGCTTCTCTAGGATCACGAACTATAGGCTCAGTGTCCTTTGTTTATGGCTAGAGTCCACTAATGAGTGAGTCCATACCATATTCATCTTTTTGGGTCTGGGTTATCTCACTCAGGATAGTGTTTTCTATTTCCATCCATTTGCATGCAAAATTCAAGGTGTCATTGTTTTTTTTTCCCCCGCTGAGTAGTACTCTAATGTGTATATGTTCCACACTTTCTTTATCCATTCTTCCATTGGGGGGTATCTAGGTTGTTTCCAGGTTCTGGCTATTACAAAAAATGCTGCTATGAACATAGTTGAACAAATACTTTTGCAGTATGATTGGGAATCTCTCAGGTATATCCCCAAGAGTAGTATTGCTGGATCTTGAGGTAGGTTGACTCCCAGTTTCCTGAGAAAGTGCCACACTGATTTCCAAAGTGGTTGCACAAGTTTGCATTCCCACAAGCAATGGATGAGTGTTCCCCTTACTCCACATCCTCTCCAGCATAGGTTATCATTGGTGTTTTTGATTTTAGTTATTCTGACAGGTGTAAGATGGTATCTCAAAGTTGTTTTGATTTACATTTCCCTGATAACTAAGGAAGTTGAACATGACCTTAAGTATCTTCTGGCCATTTGAACTTCTGTTGAGAATTCTCTGTTCAGTTCAGTACTCCATTTTGTAATTGGGTTATTTAGAATTTAAAGTCTAGTTTCTTGAGTTCTTTATATATTTTGGAGATCAGACCTTTGTCTGATGTGGGGTTGGTGAAGATCTTCTCCCATTCAGTAGGATGCCTTTTTGTCTTAATGACAGTGTCCTTTGCTTTACAGTTTCAGGAGGTCCCATTTATTCATTGTTGCTCTTATTGTCTGTGCTACTGGGGTTATACATAGGAAGTGGTCTCTTGTGCCTGTGTGTTGCAGTCTACTTCCTACTTTCTCTTCTATCAGGTTCAGTGTGGTCGGATTTATATTGAAGTCTTTAATCCATTTGGATTTGAGTTTTGTGCATGGTGATAGATATGGATCTATTTTCATTCTTCTACAGGTTGATGTCCAGTTATGCCAGCACCATTTCTTAAAGATGTTTTCTTTCTTCAATTGTATAATTTTAGCTCCTTTGTTGAAAATCAGGTGTTCATAGGTTTGTGGATTAATATCCGGGTCTTTGATTTGATTCCATTGGTCTACGTCTCTGTTTTTATGCCAATACCAAGTTGTTTTCATTACTGTAGCTCTGTAATAGAGTTTGAAGTCAAGAATGGTAATGCTTCCAGAAGTACCTTTATTGTGTAGGATTGTTTAGGCTATCCTGAGTTTTCTGTTTTTCCATATAAAGTTGATTATTGTTCTCTCAAGGTCTGTGAAGAATTTTGTTGGGATTTTGATGGGGATTGCATTGAATCTATAGATTGCCTTTTGTAGAATTGCCATTTTTACTATGTTGATCCTACCAATCCAAGAGCATGGGAGATTCTTCCATTTTCTGGTGTCCTCTTCAGTTTCTTTCTTCAAAGCCTTAAAGTTCTTGTCAAATAGCTCATTCACTTCCTTGGTTAGTGTTACCCCAAGATACTTTATGCTATTTGTGGCTATTGTGAAAGGTGATATTTCTCTGATTTCCCTCTCTGCTTCTTTATCCTTTTTGTATAGAAGGGCTGTTTTGAGTTGATCTTGTATCCTGCCACATCACTGAAGGTATTTATCAGCATAGGAGTTTTTTTGGTAGAGTTTTTGGGGTCACTTATGTACACTATCATATCATCTGCAAATAACAAAAGTTTGACTTCTTCCTTTCTAATTTGAGTCCCCTTGATCTCATTATGTTGTCTTATTGCTATTGCTAGAACTTCAAGCACTATATTGAAGAGATATGGAGATAGTGGACAGCCTTGTCTTCCTGCTTTTAGTGGAATGGCTTTGAGTTTCTCTCGATTTAATTTGATGTTAGCTGTCGGCTTGCTGTATATTGCTTTTATTATATTTATGTATGACCCTTGTATCCCTAATCTCTCCAAGACCTTTATCATAAATGGGTGTTGAATTTTGTCAAATGCTTTTTCAGCATCTAATGAAATGATCATGTGGTTTTTTCATTCAGTTTATTTATATGATGGATAACATTGATAGGTTTTCATATGTTGAACCACCCTGCATCTCTGGGATGAAGCATACTTGATCATAATGAATATTTTTTTGATTTGTTCTTGGATTCTGTTTGCCAGTATTTTATTTAGAATTTTTGCATCGATGTTCATGAGTGAGATTGGTCTGTAATTCTCTTTCTTGGTTGAGTCTTTGTGTGGTTTTGGTATCAGGGTAACTGTAGCTTCATATAAAATGTTTGGCAATGACTCTTCTGTTTCTATTATGTGAAACACATAAAGGAGTATAGGTATTAGCTCTTCTTGGAAGTTCCTGTAGAATTCCGCATTAAAACCATCTGGTCCTGGGCTTTTTTTGGTTGGGAGATTTTTGATGACAGCTTCTATTTTCTTGCGACTTATTGATCTATTTAAATTGTCCACCTGGTCTTGATTTAATTTTGGTATATGATACTTATCTTTAAAAAGCCTATTTCTTTTACATTTTCCAATTTTGTGATGTACAGGCTTTTGTAGTAAGACCTAATGATTCTCTGAATTTCCTCAGTATCTGTTCTTATGTCCCCCTTTTCATTTCTGATCTTGTTAATTTGAGTGTTCTCTCTCTGCCTTTTGAATAGTTTGGATAGGGGTTTGTCAATCTTGTTGATTTTCTCAAAGAACCAGCTCTTTGTTTCATTGATTCTTTGGATTGTTTTCTGTGTCTCTATTTTGTTGATTTCAGCCCTCAGTTTGATTATTTCCAGTCTTCTACTCCTCTTGGGTGAGTCTGCTTCTTTTTTTCTATAGCTTTCAGGTGTGCTGTTAAGTCTCTAATGTGAGCTTTCTCTGTTTTTTTTTGTTTTTTTTTTTTAATGTGGGCACTTAGTGCTATGAACTTTCCTCTTAGCACTGCTTTCATAGTGTCCCATAGGTTTGGGTATATTGTGTCTTTATTTTCATTGAATTCAAGGAAGACTTAATTTCTTTCTTTATTTCTTCCTTGACCCAGGGTGGTTCAGTAGTTGACTGTTCAGTTTCCATGAGTTTGTAGGCTTTCTCGGGGTGGAATTGTTGTTGAATGCTAACTTTATTCCATGGTGATTTGATAAGACACAGGTGGTTACTACAATTTTTTTTTGTATCTTGGATGTTTGCTTTGTTACCAAGTATGTGATCAGTTTTTGAGAAGGTTCCATGAGATGCTGAGAAGAAGGTATATTCTTTCCTATTTGGGTGGAATGTTCATTACATCTGTTTGTTCTCTTATTTCTCTGTTAAGTTTCTGTCTGGCTGACCTGTCCATTGTTGAGAGAGGAGTGTTGAAATCTACTATTAGTGTGTGGGGTTTGATGTGTGTGCTTTGAGTTCTAGTAATGTTTCTTTTACATATGTGGGTGCTTTTATATTAGGGGCATAGATAATCAGGATTGAGATTTCATCCTGATGAATTGTTCCTATTATGAGTATAAAGTGTCCTTCTCCATCTCTTCTGATTGATTTTAGTTTGAAATCAATTTTGTTAGGCATTTGGATAGCCACACCCACTTGTTTCTTAGGTCTGTTTGATTGAAAAACCTTTTCCCAACCCTTTACTCTGAGGTAGTGTCTGTCTTTGAGGTTGAGGTGTGTTTCTTGTAAACAGCAGAATATTGGATCCGGTTTTTTGTATCCATTCTCTTAACCTGTGCCTTTTTATAGGTGAATTGAGTCCATTGATATTAAGTGATATTAATGACCAGTGGTTGTTAACTCCAGTTATATTTTTGGTGGTAATGTTTGTGTGTTTCCCTTCTTTGAGTTGTGCTGGTGAAGGGTTGTCAGATGTCTGTGTTATTGTGGGTGTTGTTGGCCTCCTTGGGTTGAGGTTTTCTTTCTAGTACTTTCTGTAAGGCTGGGTTTTTGGATATGTATTGTTTAAATCTGCTTTTGTCCTGGAATATCTTGTTTTCTCCATCGATGGTGAAAGAAAGTTTTGCTGAGTATAGTAGTCTGGGCTTGCATCCATGGTCTCTTAGTACCTGCAGCACGTCTATCCAAGACCTTCTGGCTTTCATGGTTTCCATAGGGAAGTCAGGTGTCATTCTGATAGGTTTACCTTTATATGTTACTTGACCTTTTTCCTTTACAGCTCTTAACATTCTTTCTATATTCTGTATGTTTTATGTTGTGATTATTATAGGATGAGGGGATGGGTTTTTTTTTTTGATCCAGTCTATTTGGTGTTCTGTATGCTTCTTATACTTTCATAGGAATATCCTTCTTTAGGTTGGGAAAGTTTTCTTCTATAACTTTGTTGAATATAATTTCTGGGCTTCTGAGCTGTAATTCTTCTCCTTCTTCTACCCCTATTATTCTTAGATTTGGTCTTTTCATGGTGTCCCAGATTTCCTGGATGTTTTGTGTTAAGAATGTGTTGGATTTGCAGTTTTATTTGATCAATGAGTTTATTTCCTCTACAGTGTAGGAGTTCCTCCTGTTTATGTGTTGCTTTCATTGGATGAATAAAGAAATTGCCTTGGCCTTCTTGATCGGGCAGAACTTAGGTAGGTGGAGTAGACAGAACTGAATGCTGGGAAGAAGGGCAGAGTGGCAGAACACCATGGATTTCCTGTCTGGGACGGATGCTGGTTAGAATCTTACCAGTAAGCCACAGTTATGTGGCAATACAGAGATTAATGGGAATGGGTTAAATTAAGATGTAAGAATTAGCCAAAAGAAGTTAGAGCTAATGGGCCAGGCAGTGTTTAAATGAATACAGTTTCTGTGTGATTATTTCAGGTGTAATCTAGTGGGGTGGCTGGGACAACAAGCAGCCTGCTCTTCCTGTTACACCTCTATAGTATCTTCAGCACTTCAGTCAGATTCTTTCCTCTATCTCTTGTATTCTGTTGGTTATACTTGTAGTTCCTGTTCATTTACCCAGATTTTCCATATCCAGCCATCCCTCAGTTTGTGTTTTCTTTATTACCTCCATTTCCGTCTTCAAGTCTTGAACTGTTTCCTTACCTGTTTGATTGCTTTTTCTTGGTTTTCTTGGGTATCTTTGAGGGATTTATTAATTTCTTCTAACTTTTTGTTTGTCTTCTCTTACATTTCTTTAAGGGAGTTTTTTCACATCCTCTTTAAGGTTATGTTTAAAGTTGATTTCTTCTACTTCTTCTGGATTGGGATGTTCAAGTCTTCCTGTTGCATGTTGGCTGGATTCTGGTGTTATCATGTTGCTTTTCAGGTTGTTGCAGGAATTCTTGCATTGGCACATGCCCATCTCTTCCTTCAGATGTGGCCAGGAGAGTCTTGACATCTTGGTCTAATCTTTGCTGTGGCTGACTGTGTACTTGGGGGTTTTTCTTGGTCTTCCCTCTTTTATGTCCCCTCAGCACTGGAGCTGGTTCTCAGATCCCCTCTGCCCTGAAGCAGGCTGTGGTGGTGGATCTAAGGACCCCACAGATGGAAAGGAGTACTTGGGGGCAAGATGGAATGGGGTAAATAGTGAAAGCCAGTAACCAGGGTGATGCCCCACTGAATGGCCAGAAACATTTATGGAATTGGAGGGGGCCTGTACTCCATTCCTTGGGTGTCTGGCCGGCCGGCCAGGCAGGCACATACTTCTCCCTCTGTATGGATCTCCTTGGTACTGGAGCAGGGCCTCTTGTTGGGCCAAGAACCTTGCAGACAAAAGGGCGGACTTGACAGGGGCAGGGTCGTGTGGAACAAAGAAACCCCTGCAGCAGGAGCACTCACCACTGGTTCCCCAGACCCTCAGCCCCAAAGCAGGCTGAGTTGGGGGATCCTAGGACCCTGCAGATGGAAAGGGGTGCGTGGGGGCAAGATGGAATGGGGTAAATAGTGAAAGCCAGTAACCAGGGTGATGCCCCACTGAATGGCCAGAAACATTTAGGGAATTGGAGGGGGCCTGTTTTCCATTCCTGGGGCTCCAGCCGGCCAGGCAGGCACACACTTAACCCCTGAATGGATCTCCTCAGTACAGGAGCAAGGCCTCTTTCTGGGTCAAGGGCCTCACAGACCAGGAAGCTATTTCTTTAAACTTTCTATTTTTGTCTCTCTCTCACATTCCTCTGTCTTCTCCATGAGAGTCTGATGTAAGCAGGAGGACACGCTGTATTTGACCAAAACAAGAATTAAACACAGCAAAACACCAGGACAAGTTAATCTGTTCAAACATGGAGGTGTCCTGAAATTCATGGGAACTCTGTCTTTAGGCTTGGCCAGTCAAAAATTCCAAGAGCTTCCTGCTAAGAGTGACCAAGAATTCCTGGAATTCTCCATGAGCCCATATCAGAAAGTTATGAGAACATTTCATTTGTCTTGTGGCCTCCTTGAAACTGGGATGATAGGAGATGGGAACTGTCTTAGTTAGGGTTTCTATTGCTGTGAAGAGACAGCAACCATGGCAAATCTTATAACGAAAAACATTTAACTGGGACTCCCTTACAGCTTCAAAGGCTAGGTCCATTACCATCATCTCAGTACATGGTGGCAGGTAGGCAGATAAGTTTTTGGAATAGTCCTGCATCTTGATTCATAGGCAGCAGCAGGAATCTGTGCCCCACTGACCAGATGAGCTTATAAGCCCTCAAAGCCCACCTCCAAGGTGGCATATTTCCTCCAACAAGGCTATACCTACTCTATAATGTTACAACTCCTGATAGTGCTACTCTCTATGGGAAAAGTATTCAAACCCACTAGTCTGTGAAGGCCACACCTATTGAAACAACCACAGAGAACTGACCCTCATACACATACTTTCAGGCCTGTTTGGTCAGTCTAAGACCAGAGGGCTACCCTGGTGGCTGGATGTGATCCCTTTTTCTGCCTTGGCCCCTCACTCACTATGGGTTTTACATTTTCTGTGCCAAAAGAAAGTCTTATATATAGCTCTTTTATGGGCTAACTTAATGGAGCTCCTTTAGGAGAATTGAGACTGATGAGTCCTCACTCAAATCTGGACTCAACATATATTGGACAAATAAATGGCCACCACTATTCTGGGATAATCTTTTTGTATACAGTGAAAATGTGTCTCTGCCAAGGCACCTTCAGATTATTTTAACAAAGAGCTGAACAGTCAATAGCTTGGCAGGAGAGGCTAGGCAGGACTTCCGGGCAAAGATAGGAACTCTGGGAAGAATCTGAAGGATTCACCAGCAAGATGTGGAGAAAGTCAGACATATAGTATGGAGGAGAGGTAACAAGCTATGTAGCAGAATGCAGTTTAATAGAAACGGGTTAATTCAAGTTTTGATTGCTAGTCGGGACAAGCAAGGTTTCATACTTAATAATAAGCTTCTGTGTCATTATTTGGGAGATGGTGGTCCAAAAAATGTTCAACCTTACACTACACACTGTTGACACAAGTTTGGAACTTTTGTTTTTAATATCTAAACTAGTTTAGATAGCCCCAAAGACAGAATGGTAGCATGATATAAGGCCTCATTCCCTATAAATCTCCCATTTTACTTTAGTCTTTCTCAAGGTTCTGGCTTGCAACCATGCCGAGAGCCTGAATGCTCTGAGCCTCTGAACTGGGAACTTTGTAATTCCTGAACTAGGACAATACTCCTTTCACCTTATGTCTGTTTGACTGCATGCCTTTGACCTACCTGTTTTTCTGCCTCTGAAAGTCTGAAAAAGCCTGCTTTTATCTTTATCATTTTGAAAACATATGTTAAGCATTTCAGTCTTAACTGCAAACACACACAAATTGGAAATGTTTATGCAGATCACTAGGTTCAGTTGTACAGAGATTAAAATGTCTTTTGGGTATGGATAATAATGGAAAACTGTTTCATGCTCTTCTAATCTCCTGAAAGGCTGGCCCTGGAGAGGGGATTTGGTGTTCCTTCTTACTCCATACCTTCTTTGTTTAAAAGTGTCCTCCAGAGTACCTGTCCTGGGTCAGGATGGCCACCCAACTCTGTGGTGTGGAGAAAGAGAACAATGTCCAAAAACCCAGGAAAGAATACTATGTACTTTACAACAGCTAAGAGGTAAACTATTTCCTATAGAGGTTACAAATGGAATGTGTATGATGCAGATGCTTAACTCCTTAAATACACCCCTTTCCTTTGTTTATTTATAATCTTTGAGTCTTTTGTTGAAGTATAAAGTTAAGCTTTCTGTATTTTAGGACTTGTAAGATAAATAGGTGTTATTTAAAAACAAATCTGTTAAACTGAAAGCAGAAAAATAGTCAGTTTAAAACTTGTAAAAAAGTGACGATTTTTAAAAATCTATACATAGATAATCTTAATTTGCTGCAGCATACTATGTATGTAACTTGAATTCAACTCTTGTTTAGGAAAATAAATGTTTTTGAAGAAAAAAGTAAGAAAAGGGGGGTGTAAGTATATAGTAGACACGTGGTGTGGATTGCTGCCATCTTGTCTAATGATCTCATCAGTTTGAAAGCTTGATCACTATTTTCATTAAGGTTATAGAGAAGAAAGGACATCTAACTTCACCATTGTCTTGGTTAATATGACCATGTGATATAAACCAACTATGGCAGAAGCCATAAAATTTATCATTCCACTGAAACTTCCCACTGCTTATTGTCTTATTTTTTAGACAAAGCAAGCAAAATAAGGCCTACAAGAAGGTTGATTTATTTTATTTTCTTCACATTAAGGAGGCAACAGCAGACCTCCAAGATATTTTGGATTCGAATGAATATTCTATGATGATTTTTGTTCTGAGAGTGAAAAATAACAGATTAGGGTACAGCCATGAACAAGATTTGTGGAAAATGGGACAGAGGAGCAAAATATGTTTGATAATTAAGGTAGATATTAACTTGATAATTAAGGTATGAATTCCTAAGGTTATAGTTGTCTGTTCAGACTAGCAGGGACTTACATAAAGATGTATGTCTAATCACTTATGTCTTTGCTAACTTTATTAAGATTTAATTACTTGCATAAACTGAGTTATATGCAAACAAAACCAAAAAATAAAAACTGCGGTATTTTGTAAAATGAGGTTCCTCATTTGTCTGTGGCCTGTATTTATGGTTTAAAATTTTGATATTAAAAGATCTTTAATTCAAAAAGTTATAAAATTTTAAGGCTCAAACTTAGTAGCGATAAAATTATAAAATCCTAGTCTTATAAAAGTTATTAACTTGTTGCAAACTTAAAGATAATTAAGATTTGCAAATTAATGGTCATCAACCTTATGGATAATCAAATTATTTATTGTTTTCAGAATTATGTTTGTAGTCATGCTAAGTACAAGTTCAATTCTTTTACAGAGACAAACTTTGAGAGAGGGTTCAGTTTATATCTTCCATTATAGAGCCTTCCTTATATGTTGTCAAAATTAAGCCTAAAGCCAGTAAGTCAAAACACATTTAAAGTAAACTTGTTTGCTTCTAGAAAATAATATCCAAAATCAAGTATATTAAGCACAATTATGAAAAATTGAATACTTGATAAAATGGGTTAAATTTACAATAACTATTGCATGGCAAGATGTCCCCTTGTCTATGTCACTCCCTTGGATGGAGGACACATTCCTTGTATGGAACACAATCCTACTAGAGATGGGATTGCATGCCAGCCTCACAACAGGGCAAAGATACATGGGAAATAAAATTTCCCTGAAATCTCCTGCTTCTGCCTCCAGCTGTGTAGGCCTGACCAGTTCCAGCCATATAGGCTACATCATAAAGACAACAAAACAAAACAAAAAAGTCCTTATCTATAATAAAGACGAATTGATCCTCATATCTCACACAACATTGTGATGGGTTCTCTTGCCAAGCGGATGATCTTAGCATCTTCACCTATATCTGAACTCTGTCAACAGAGAGGTAGCAATAGCAGTTACTCTGTCCTCAATAGCTTCTTAACTGACATATGAAGATGCTGTGAATGGGGGACTGTGAACCTAAGCCACAACCTAATTGATATGGGGCTGCATGCTAATTCAATTAGCCATGTTCTTTACCTTGGCTTTCAATTCTTCCTCTTAGCAGAACCAAGTCAAGGGTCTATGACCTAGTCACTAACATTCTCTAATTAAAGGAAGCTGCCTGATATTCTCTTATCAAAGTCACAGCTTTGAAAAGTTATTCAAAATATCTAAACAGTATCTTTGACTCTTGTATCTGTAGAGTCAACAAATGACTTTATTAAGTGATATCCCAAGTCATCATATTCTTCAGGAGGATATGGCTTGGGTGATAGAGATTATCTTCAACCTGGGCTCACCTGTGGTGCTTTGAGTTTATAATCTAGTTTCTACTGGGGGAGAGAGAGGGAGAGAGAGAGAGAGAGAGAGAGAGAGAGAGAGAGAGAGAGAGAGAGAGAGAGAGAGAGAGCTCTCCAGGACCAGCACCTGCACTCTTGCCTTAAAGCCAATATGTAGTATACAAATTTTGGCAGTGAGGCTTTGGGATGTTTTCTAAGAAATTCCAAATGCCAATATTTGTTAAAGCTCCTCTAATTTAGTTATCTTGCTTTATAAATTATGCCTCTAAACATCAATCTAGTTTTAAATATAATAAATATGCTTACTGATGTCAGTATGTGATGGCAAGTGATTTGTCCATCAATGGAAGTAAAGAATTTGCTTTAGCCTTCTTTGTTTTTCAGTCTGTGTTACATGTAAATTATTTATTACAGATTTGAAATGGCTTACTTCTTCAATCTTTTATCTGTCGGCTGAACTTGTGGAATAAAAACATTTTAAAGAAAAACTTTAAATGTTCTGTTAATAGGATTAATTTTAGAAAATCATTCTGGTTGTTTGGTACAAACTTTGTAAAATGAATCATATATTCCCAACATGGTTGTTACCGACTCATGTACTAATTTCTAATGTTTTGGAGTGTTCTAGAGAAATGCCCTTGAGAAGGGAGCTAGTCATTCACCATCTCTGGGAGTACACCTTTTTGAATTGAAAATAAAAATTCAAAAATTGTTTCTTTTGTAGGAATACAACTTAAAATTAGTCTTTTTTCATAGCTTAATAATATAAAAATATTTACTTATAGTATTGGAATATAAGTATAACAACCTAATGTTAACAGAACATGGGATGTTATGTTTTTAAATTACTAGATATGGTCATTTAAGGCAATTCTCACAATTTTTAGAATTTGGAGTGATGTTCCCTTTCTGCTCACAAGGCTTTGCTAACCCAGAGTCTTATATTTTTGTCTGTGACATCAGAATGTAGCATATGCCTCTTTGTGTAGGTCCTACAAGTAACTCTTTATTATTAGCTAGAGGCAAGCTTTCTCATGGTCTTTTTCATCCCAAACTAGTTCTCTTTCCTACAGCTGTGTCTGATCCTCTCCACAGAATATTTCCCACAAGTCCCTAACAGTATAAGGACATTGTCTAAGAAACTGGTCAGGCCTGAAGTTTTACATTAACTTTCTGAGAATTTATTTTGTAGATTAATATTTTAGATAAGGAAATCCAACTGGAAAAAATAAACAATTTCTGAAATGAATTTTACAAATAATAATAATAGCAGAAATCACTTAAGCTCCCCAAGTCCCATCTGCGGCATCCATGCAGGAATCTAATTTACTGCTGTTAACTTAGAGTTCTACATTAATTTTCAGAAATGTTTCATTTATAACAAGGCAAAAATAGTCTTACTTTCAGTAAATGCTTCACATTTCCATTTCAGGTGAAAGGAAATTGAATGGAAACACAGTTCATAACAAATTGTAAGCCGAAAATAAGTAAGTTCTTGTTATTCAGTAGAAATGGCAGCTCAGATGGGAAACAAAATTTTTGTGAATACCCAGCATCAAATTTATCTGAAAGATTATTAGAGAAGTAATGAAAATTTTCCTCCAGAGGTCATGAAAAGACTGTTACTAAAGGAGTTTTCAATTACTTCTGTGGCAACACACCCATTAGTGCATACCCCCAAAAATACATGGCAATCACCTTGGCCATGTTTTGTTAGCCTGATGTCATATCACAGGGTTTATAACATTAATATAATACTTCAAGGAAGATTCTTTCAGAGAAGGTAGACAGTTACATTCATGCTATACAGCATACAGAAATAAAGGGGTATTACTATAGTAAATAAATGATTATGTTTATAGATTAGTCATATTATCTATTATCTTTCAAGGAAAATTTAGGTAAAAGAATTCATATATAGATCATATAAGTTGATGGGTACATAGGAGTAAAGTTGGTAAACACAACAGTATTCATGAACATAGAATTTATAAATTTTGACAGTATTTTATAAGTTGATAGTTCTCATTTTTATCAGACACCAACCTCCTTTTATACATGAATATCATTCCTCCTTTGTTTATCTTGAAATGAAAAATCTAGATACCAAGAAAATGAGTATAATCCTTTAAATATCAAAGAAACAAATTCATACAAATATAGAAATATTCACCCCAATAATAAACCCTTAGAATAATTATAACAGAAATGTGAGAGAAAGTTAATATGTTTTCCAGGAATGGATGAGTGAAGTGAATCCCATTTTCACACAAAAACTTAAAGCAGCTATGACTGCAGACCTATGGGGCTATTGTAAGTAACTCAAACACTGAGCTACATTGCCAATGATGAGATGAATGCTGAAAAACATTGCCAATGTTTGAGAAAAAAGGGCAATTTCCATAGTGTTTTTATTTCTGGAAATTCAATATATAGTAAAACTTTGCCAAAAATTCTTCATGTTTGATGCAAAACTCAGTCTCTGAGCTAAAGAAATTTGAAAAAAAAAAGGGATTTAACCCATTTAGATGACTGGTGAACTTTCATAATTCATTCAAAAGACACAAAAGTTTTGAGGTGAGAAATGAAGAGCAAACACTGGGACAGGAAAACAAATTCACTCTCAACACTGAATTCTCTTGCCATCCTTCTTAGCACAACAGACACATCTCAGAACCCCAATCAAGTGTCTGTTTCTTTAGGCTCCTCACTTGTGGAGAAGGGTTGCTTTGTGATCTGGAGTCCAGGGTTGGGAATAAAGCAGTCTTTTAAATGATGGTGGGTACATGTGAAAACAGTTAACTTCCAGAGGAAGAGGTGATACCAGTTTCAGGGGCATTACTATGGAAACAAGAGGTATGGGTTATCTGTACCCAGCTTTCTATGACAAGAGAGAAATGGGCAGTAAAGCTACGGGCGTGGGTTAGATGTTCAAAAGGACAAATGTAGATATCAGAAGAAAAATACAGAAACAGAGACATCATAAGTTACATTTAGGAAAAGTTATACATAACCTGTAATTACTGATGTGTGTGTAGAACCTGATGTAAGAGTTCTAAGAGCAATATATATGCTAATATGAACATTTCAGCAATAATTAAAATGTCCAGCAATGGGGAATTAATTTGACAAATAAATTATAATAATGTATTTATCACTAAATAAAGTAAAATATAGAATTAAAAATGAAATGAGTTCTTGAGATATGGCTCAGAGGCTCGTGGGTGTGCATACCTCCACATACACATGTACCTGTGCTCACTCAGACACATACACAGATAAACAAATCGTTGAAAATGTGATATAGATACAATCAAAGTATTTACCTTATGGTATATACATATGAAAACACACATTGCTTTATTCTTACCAATTCCATGTACAAAACCCATTGGGACAATGAATTATTGGAATAGAACATATATTAACTTTATATCTATACAAGATTTAAATAAGTTAAGATGTGTGTATAGAAAGAAATACTATTCATGTTATAAGAAAAATAAGGAGAGCAACTGTGAGATAATAATTACAGAAAAGAAGTCAATATGAACCCTTTTTCCCTATGATGGATTCAATGAGCCCTAATGGATCTGAAGAAGACAGAAATTTTGAGGCAGACTATTAAGTAGATGATTACTGGTGAACATTATCCATGCTTAATTTTGATTTTATTATTCACAACAAAGAATGATCAATTGTAAACAAACCATTATGTGGATTTATTTGTATACTGAGAACACTGATATTCATCTCATTAAAGGAAATTTCTCTGTTAAATGTATGAATGAGGGACTAGAGAAATGGCTCATCAGTTAGGAACACTTGCTGCATTTTTGGAGGACTCTAGCTTAGTTCCTAGCATCAGTAGTGAGCAGCTGGCAACCGCCTCCAACTTTATTTCCAGGGTCATAATGCCCTCTTCTGGCATACCTGTATATGCATGGCACACACATACACAGACACATGTATGTATAAATAAAAATATCTTTAAATGTAAGAAGGCTATAACTTTTATGTTTTAATGATTCATTTGTTTACAAAATCTTTCACCATAATATTAGAAAATTGTTAAAGCCTTTGATTCAACAATGAACTAGAAAAATGAAGTGTGTCATTTCTGTTTATAAACAAGTTATGCAAGTTATAATTCAGATTGTTGCACATAACATTCTGTGCAAGTGATTATGTTTAAGTGACCCATGGTTTCTGTTGTCAACTCTTGAAATAAAATCTGTCATTCTGCATAGTGAATTTAAAATTGCATCCTTATTATTAAAAAAGTCAGATTTACCAATTCACTACTGGAGTCCACCTAAACACCAAAGAAATGTGGCATCCCAAAACCTAGCAGCCAAAATTGTTTTTCATTCTTTGCTAACTTCATCAACTTTAGCGTGAACCTACTTCAGTATTCATTAATCATTATTAAAAGGTCAAGTACCCCAAAAGTGTCAAAGAAAATAAACCTGAAATTCAAGAATTTGTAGGAAGCTGTAATAACTTTTCAAGCATTCTAAAACTCAAGCTCTTCATTAGCAATAGATGTCCAAGGGCATGACATACTCAAGATGAAACTCTGTAAGACATGAAAGAATGAGTGTATTTGGATTCTCATGTCATTGACAACCCCTAAGCTGAGGTAATCAGCCAGTCTTGACTTTGCATTACAAAGAATTTTGTGATTGAAAATAGAAAAAATCCTGAATCATCATAAATACAGAAGTGATTTTGACTTTGATGGCACTCAGGGTTAGTTGGAAAAATAACATCTCAAAATCAAGAAGCAACCTCATAATATTAGTACGGAATCAGCAGGCAGAGCTGTCACTTCATCCAGACAAATTTTGTTTCCTGTTTCAGTAGAATCCTGAGCCTTCATTTGCCTCATACATGGCTTAATTCTCTCTGCATCGCCTTTGAGCTTTTTGTGTAGGGGTGGGTTATGGGTTTTCCTATAGATTGTCATCAGAACATCTCAAGAGCAGTTCTGCTACCATGAACCCGGCTGTGACACTCTGGGAGGATTGTCACTCTGAGAGTGGGCAAAGGGATAGAAGTAGGAATTACTTGTCATTAATGCAGAGAAATACTTTCAGTGAATAGCAATACAGTTATCTTAATAGTCAGATCAGTTTGGCTATGGCCTTTTTCTTTCCCCATCAAATAAACTGTCTGTATCTACTTTATAAATGGACTTATGGCCAGAACTTAATGGCAGGCAGATTTAAAAAACTAATCAAGGGATCTTCTTGCAGGAAAAAACCCATAACTTTCTGAAATAGAGTGATTACCTTTAAATGACAACTGGTTTAGATGCCTAGAGGCTGTAGATTAGAGACCGTGAAGGAAGCAGTGAGAAAAAGGAGGTAGAGAAGAAGAGTGACTGAGGAGAAAGAGCAGAAAACAAGCATTGATATATAGACTCATTAGTTTTACATTTTGGTTATTTCATTCCTAAAAACATATATAAGATTAGGATCATTTAAAATACTTAAATATGTATGTATGTGTCTGCACGTGAGTATGTGCATGAGTGCTGATGCTTACAGAGGCCAGAGAGATCAGATTTTTAGAAACTAGAATTCCAAGTAGTTGTGAGATAAGGACATGGAAACTGGGAACCAAACGTAGGTCCTATGCAAGGGCAGACAGAGCAGAACACACTTTTAACTGATCTATCTACCTATTCCCATACTGGACCCATTTTATGCTCACTATACAATGTGGAGACCAAGCTCTTACAGGCAGTTATCATGCTTAGTCCTATGTAGCTGAGAGCCTCTGAGTGAGTAGACCATCTCAGCAATCTGCTTCATATCTATGTCCTTAGCTCCTTGATATTACCAGAAAGTACTGAGTGAGTGGAGAAACTTTCCAGACCATGCATATGTATTGTCTTAATATACAAATTATAAAGCTTTGGTCTTGATTCTGTTTGTCTTTCAGAAACGGAATCATGATGAGCCATTTATTATTCATCAGAATATAAAAGTTCAAACCAAAGCAATGTGAACATTGCTGCATGATATCAAGGTATGTGTCATTGGCAGTAGTTCTAATTATCTAGCCTTCGTATTTCAGTTCTGGAAAAGGAATTCTTAACAACGCTTTTCTCCTGGTGTATGAGGTTGGTGAAGGTTGTGTTTCACTTTGCTATACAACCTCTCAAGGTTTCCTTTTCCTTCAAAATATTAATTCCACAAGGCTGTCTTGCTGGCTCTCTGGAAGGTGACAAAGTATTCCATTTAAAAATACTTTCCAAAGTATTTTAGCTCTGCTCAGATTAGAAGGTCAATTCAAAGCAAGATATTGGTACAGGATTTTTTATAGACCCTATTCTCTACCTAAAGCTGTAAGATGGATTTGTTTTTCTTTTCCTTTAAAGATAGAGACATAGTGCTGGATAGCTGGGAATGTGGTGTAGTGGGAGAGTACTTTCGTAGTATGTGTGAGGCCTGAGGTTATATCATCATCATCAGTAGCAACATACACACACACACACACACACACACACACCACATGCATACATGCATGTACATGCACATATAAAACAGACACACTTATGTATGTACATGAATATATACACATGCACAGAAGAAGATTTGTTATTTTGCCAGTAGGATGATAATGATTTTCTGAATTCCAGATGTTCATGAATGTATCTTGGGCACTTTAAGTGATGAGTTCACATATACTAATCACTATCATATCCAGTTTCCTCTGTTAAGCTAAATGTTTTTGTGTATTTCTATGGGTATGTATGTGTGCACAATGGTGCATGTACACATACAAATATGTATGTGCAGAGTATATCTGGGTATCTTCCACAGTCATTCTCCATTTCAAGTTTTGGACTGCGGCCTCTACCTAAACCTGGAGCTTATCAATTTGGCTATCATCTAGCTTCAGGGATACCCTATTCTCATCCCCAGTGCTGGAACTGCAGATGCACACGTGCCTCTGTACATGCCTTTTATATGTGTGCTGGGAGTAAAGCTCACGTCTCCATGTTCATGCAGCAGGTGCTTTATTGACAGACACATCTTCCTAACTCCTCAAATAGCGACATTTTACTTTTATTTAACCTTCGGTGTTTGTGAATTATGTTAGTAATTGAACATGAGGCTCTGGATTAAGGTCTCACAAGTGGGATACTCATCATTCAGTGATCATGAACTGATGGTAAGATGTTATAATGACATGGGCCTTTGATCATCTCCTTATCAATATGTAAGGAGTAAGTGTTAAACATAGGAATTGATAAAAAGATTAGAACATGGACTCCATTCTGGCATGCAGTCTTTCCAATTATGGAGAAAGATCATGATCACATCTGTGCCAGGCCTGGCATGGTAAAAGGCTCAGTTAGAATGCTGTACTAAGCAGCATCATTAACTTATTCTGGTTAAAGAAGTGGACAGTGTACTATACTGTGTATATGAATCATTGCAGGCATGAGTAAAAATGTTAGCGCCTGCAACAAAGGGACTGACAACAGTTTATGTGCGCATATTGCCTCCATGGTCACTCTTCTGTACTCCCTCTTGTTTGACAAATATGTGATTTATTCTGAATATATATTTCCTTGTGATTAGTTCCAGTAACAATGTTAGGACTGGCTCTAAATTTATGTATCAATTTAAAGGGGAATCAAAGACCAAAATCTGGCTAGGAAAAACACAAAATCCTCAATACACAGGGAAGACTGTAGCTACTGAACACAGAGCTCCATCCTCTGTGGTTCTAAGAAGTGGTGACTAATGCATTAGTTTCTCTTCTCGTTGCTGGGAGAAAAGACTGGACAGGGCAACTTAAAGGAGGAGAGGCTTGTTTTCACTCATTGTTTAAAGGGTGCAGTTCATCTCTACCCACATTAATGGAAACTTATGGTAAAATATCTTCACATCTCCAAGGATCAGGAAACAGAAAAAAAAGGGGTTCCAATGGTTTTATGTTATCGCCTCCAAGGGTCACCACTAGTGCCTACAGCTGCCAGTTCTCACGTCTCAGAAACTTTGACAGCCTCCTAAAATAGCATTATCAACTGGGCAAACACATGAGTCTGTGAGGGAACACGTTCGCTCAAACCATAACAATCAATGTTTGACTACTGTGTGTGCCAACAGAACAATAGCCTGCTTGTTTGGATAGTAAAAGACACTTCCTGGCTACCTTTAAGCGAGGAAAAAGGGCATGAGGATCTTAAAGGGGAGACGGCCAGATTGCCACCCAACAGAATGTATGTATTCCGTTATGGCTTTCTTTTTGCTTGAACTTACTAAAATTTGTGTTTTCACATCGAAATGGATTCTGAATAATATATCAATAAGTATTTTATGATTACTACTATGAGAAAAATTAAGTAGTAAAAATAGAATTTTAAAAGAAAAGACACAGAGATGATACTGCTGGCATCTGCAAGTGAACTTATGCTTTTAAACCCTTGAAATCAGAAAATAGTGTTTTGTGAGAATTAAACCTAGCTATCAATATGTAAGGAGTAAGTATTAAACATAGGACTTGATAAAAAGAACATGGACTCCATTCTGGCATGCAGTCTTTCCAGTTATGGAGAAAGATCATGATCACATCTGTGCCAGGCCAGGCATGGTAAACGGCTCAGTGGAATGCTATACTAAGCAACATCATGGTATTGCTTTTTGGAGGTTTATTACTTGATACAAGGAATCAAACTCAAGTCCTTTGGTCTAAACACCACGGACCACACACATCCCCCCTTCCCACGCTTTCCATTTGCAAATCTGAATGATGAAGAAGTTCAGAACATCAAGGCACAGGTGTGTTACTATAACTTGTTTCAAGTCTGCTGGGGCTAAAGACCCAGGTGAGATGATGTGAGATTGAGTGAGACAGTTTTCATGAATCTGCAGGCATTGTACTTTAATTACAAAACTGTAGGTTAAATAAGCTAACAAAAAAGAGGGCAGGAAATTAAGACAGAAGCAGACTGGGAACCCAGGGACTTCTGCTGCCACTGAGCAGATGCTGGGATGCCTATCTTGTTCCCTTGGAGAGGTGACTGCAATTGCTAAAGTCGGATTTCCTGGATAAGCTTTGGAATTCCATCATATGGGCTTGTTTTTATACACAAAGTACTTATAGAAGGCTTCAAGTATATTCTGGAGAAACAAATTAACTGCCTCTGTTTCATGATGGAAAGATATAAATGGAATGTATTGCATAGATAACATGAGAAAGTGATTTATTTCTATTCTCTGTAAATAATTGTCCTGGAGTTCTACAAAGCACATTGAAAATTTGTTTTAGGATTTAACAACACAGCCACTTTAGCATTCCTCAAATCCTCTGTGCTTTTTGAAGTCACTGCTGTGGGTACAAGGTGCCTATGACATCGTGTCTGACCCATGGGAACATTTTAATGATGATTTTGGGCCTTTGGTTTACAGTCACACTTTCTTTTTAATAAATACATCTGCTTGGCTCTAAAATACTTCCACCAGTTACTTACTCACCTGTTCTTTCTTTCCTTAAGTGACTTTATTTTGTTTTCTACTGAATTCTTTCTATTCACAAAATAGAATCTAGCAACTGTTTTACGATATTTTGAGTTTCATTTGGCACTTAAGTTAATTGGCCAACAGTGACAGCAAAGTGTTTGTGCAGAGGAAACTAATATAGACCCCAAAATATAAAATCAAAGCATCTGCTTAGGAAAGAAATGTTAATAAAACAGTATTCACAATAGCATACTCAAATAAAAGCCACAGGAAGCTGGTGGTCAGAGGCAGCCTGGAAGCTACATTAATCAGCATTTCATTTGAACCTTCCAGGGTCATGTCAGCCCACTGCCTCCATCTGTTCTATGTAAATGACATCTCAGTGAGGGAGCCCAGGAGGCCAGATTAGATCACTGTCCACACTGGAATAAAGAGTACCCACAGTTCACAGACGGGGGTCTTCTTTTCTTCATTTTAAAGAAGTTTGTCAGTTACATGAACTGCAGAGAATTAATGATCTGAGTTTGCAGAGGCATTTTCTTTTTTTCCATATTCTTTTATTTTTTCATTAAAAAAATAAAATTTTTACATTTCCTCCCCTTCTCCCAGTCCCCTCCTGGTCCCCCCATCCCTCCTCCCTCCCCCTGCTTCCTTAAAAGATGACATGGTGCTCTGTCCTGTGGGAAGTCCAAGGCCCTCCCCCCTCCATCCCGGCCTAGGAAGGTGTGCATCCAAATAGACTAGGTTCCCAAAAAGATAATACATGCAGAAGAGATAGGTCCTGGTGTCATTGTTGATGGCTTCTCAGTCTGCCCCCATTGGCAGCCACATTCAGAGTCCGGTTTGATCATGTGTTCGTTCAGTCCCAGTCCAGCTGGATTTGGTGAGCTCCCATTAGTTCAGGCACACTGTCTCAGTGGGTGGACCAGCCCCTCAGGGTCCTAACTTCCTTGCTCCTCTTCTCCCACCTTCTGCTCTTTGACTGGACCTTGGGAGCTCAGTCCATTGCTCTGATGTGAATGTAGGTCTCTGTCTCTACCTCCATCCATCGGACAAAATTTCTATGGTGGTGATCAAGATATTCATCAATGTGACTCTGGGACAAGGCTAGTTCCGGCACCCTCTCCTCTGCTGCCCACATACATAGCTGGGGACATCCCCGTGGACACCTGGGATAAAGGAACAACATACACTAACTTATGGAACACTATGAAAGCAGTGCTAAGAGGAAAGTTCATAGCACTTAGTGCCCACATAAAGAAAACGGAGAAAGCACACATTAGTGACTTAACAGCATACCTGAAAGCTCTAGAAAAAAAAGAAGCAGACTCACCCAGGAGGAGTAGAAGACTAGAAATAACCAAATTGAGGGCTGAAATCAACAAAATAGAGACAGAGAAAACAATTCAAAGAATCAATGAAACGAAGAGCTGGTTCCTTGAGAAAATCAACAAGATCGGCATTTTCCACAGAGACTTAAGATCACTTGCCAAAGAGGTCTAGAATCCAAGCACAACTTACATTCACAAAGAATGATGCCCACAAAGTGCCAACCTTGAGCCTCATAAGAAGAATGTACCCAGCGTACCTATGAGGAGTGGTGCGAAGGCACTGAGGAAATAGATCAATTATAGTGCATCTTATGATTCAATGCTCAGGTCCAGCATGGAGGCTCATGCTTTTAACCACTTGGGAGGCAAAGGCAGGTAAACTTCAAATTATAGGCCCAACTGAACAGTTAAGTGAGATCCTGCCTCAAAAAACAACAGCAATGTTTTAAGCTAATAAAACAAAAAAGATTAGATGGATTTAAGAAACAGTTTATATCCTACAGTCAACCTTGAATTTGCTTTTCTGCAGAAGAAATCATTTGCACCTCTTCCAAAAAAAATCTTAAGTTCACATGTAAACTTACAGTCTTAACTCTGTTTTAAATAACAGAAAATAGTACATTCTCCTAAGAAAATAAGTTACTTTTGTGATTCTATTAAACAATGCCCATGTGTGACACTGAAAAGATATTCAGCAGCTTTTCACCTTATTTCTGAGTTTTAGTCTTTCTCTAGATAGTATTAAGAAGAAAGCCAGGAAATGATTTTATGTTTATAACCAAAACTATATTCTTAACAGCAATGTGTAATAATTATACAAGTTATTTAAAACAACTGCTCCTGTTTCTTGCCTATAATATTTTATAATTTCTTGAGAAAAACTCAGTCATCTAGATTTATAATATTTGAAATATGAAAGTTGTGAATGGGGACTAGGAAGACAGCTGGTAACATTCTGTATCCACAAGTGTGAGTACCTGTGTCCAATCAATAGAAGTCACATTAAAATCAAACAACAATAAAAGGAAAGCAACAGTGAACATCCCCACTCTAGGATGGAAGAAAGCAGAAGATCTCTTGTCCTTGTTGAACGGCCAGTCTAGCCAAATCAGTGAGCTTCAGGTTCACTGAGAAGAGAAATATCTAAGGTGCAGAGCTACTAAGAACACCCTGCATCAACCTTTGGCTTCCACATGCATGTAAAGATAAGCACATCATATACCTCACATATGTAACCACACAAACACACACACATACACACACACACAAACCACATCACATGCTGTGATGTGCACAGACTTTTACACCTGGCCTCCAGGACATGGCTGGGACTTGGTACTAGAGTATAAGTAATTGACCATGTGGCCATGTAAAGACAAGACAGACCTTGGTATTTTCTCTGCAGGTATGGTAGACAAAAATAAGAAGAAAAGGGATGAGAGAAATGCTGTGGAGAAACTCTAATACTGAACCGAATATACATGATGATGTCTTTTCCTATAAGTCAGATTTGAATTAAGACATTATAAGTTCTAATAGCTCAAAAACTTCCCAAGTGCCTGTGGACCAGATTCTCTTTGGTTTGTTCTTCTAATTTTCCTTTAAGTTCTATGAGACTATGACTAGTACAAAGGGGAACACGAGGGCCATTTATATTCAGAGACTGACTGACAGTAGGTCTTCTGGAGCTGATCAATTTAGAGATTTGTTTCAGATTATAACTATTACTGTATAACCTCATGGGGATTAAACAGACCTGACTTGATTTCCACCTTATTTAAAAATATTTAGCAAGTTTTTTTCTCATGCTTTTGGAAATCATATAAAAAGACATTATTTCTGCCTTTATAAAATTAATTGTTTTGTAGTTAATGACAAGCAAAAAAATTGAGGCCTAAAATGCTAGTGAGTTAGAATGCTGCATATTGTATATAATGATTTTTTAATTTAAAAATATACGTTTATTGTTTACCTACAGGAAACAATAGTTAGTGCCCCAAAGCAGCTTACCTATCTCATTCTAAGTGTCTCTGTGTGAGATTATATATGTGAAATATTTATGTGGGACAGAAGCAATCAGGAAGGCCTGGAGGATGCTTGAGAGACTCCTAGTCTGTGTCCTGCTTATAATCAAGAGGAGGGCACCTTGGACTGGATGATAATGGCCATTTATTAGGAGTGTCAATTATTGCAAATCAGATGTTGAAAACATAAGGAAAGAAACTTAGGTTGTTTAGCTGGGTGGCTACTATATATGGAAGTCGAGTCCAACTGAATATCCAGTGAGTGTTCAGAAGCAGAAAGAAGGCTTTCATCAGGATTATAGTACCTAACATTGTTGAAAGCATTATTTTTTCACATTGTGCTTTTGAAAATGCTATACTTATCTGAGTAGCTGTGGTAGGAAGGACGATTCTATACACTTTACAGCTGATCTTCACAGTGATTGTTACTGTGATAGCAATCATGGGTGAAGAAGAGAAGTGTAAATAATTGGCTATAGGCTACCAGGGACCAACAAGAACAAGCCAGTAGGTCAAGAGAATATGAGGACGCAGACAATGGAAAGTGAGGTAGTACAATGTCAGAAGAATCAGAGAAAGAATTGACACAGGAGGAGAACTCAATGGATATTTTAGGTGACTGAGAGCCAGTCTAGGACTGAGAGTGCAGTCTTGCATGGACTGACCACATGTTCACACACTGGAGAAGGAGCTGGAACCAACCACCCTGGAAAGGGCACATCACTGCAAAAGCTCATCCCTGAGATTTTGAAATTACTAAGACTTTGAGTTGAATAGGGGAATTGCTATGAAACCAAGAACATTGAGAATGTAATAAAATCTAATTTGTAGATATGAAAAGCAACTGACTTGATAAATTATAGATACATTAAAAATAGAAGTATAACTTCCCCCAGTTCTATTACACATGCCATTTTATGTATTCTTTCTTCATTAGGATTGAAGCAGAAGCTGAAGATGCTGTCTTTGTAAAAAGATGTTTTAGGAGGTAAGGATTGCTCATCAAATGCAAACAATAATAAAAATCCCAAACAATTTTAACCTGATTGCTAAGTGTGTATGCTGGAAGGCGGCATCATTAAGACACATGCACAGAAGGGGAGATTTGAACTGAGTGACTTCACAAACACTTGTCATGGAAAATGCCCAATAAGTTTACCTTCCCTTACCACCACACAACTGTCCCTTCCTGGAATTTATTAAGAGTTGTATAAACTGTTAAGGTAGCATTAAGGATGATTAAAATTAATCCTTTTTAATTCCCTTCGAGACTTAGAAAAACACTCAGCAAAACTGTGAGAAATTCATTATGAGCTTCTTAAGCATGTGGTGAAAAATGCAAGTTTTCAGGAGTAAAAGCCCAAGCAAAATGCTTGAATCTATCAAGTTGATTAAATGAAGAAAAATACTTCATGAAATATCAGTCTTTGAAGAGATTAAATAGAGGGAATTAAGCTCACGGAATGAATTTTAATCCTCAAATTATGGACATATTAATGACAAAGTGAGCAAACAATTTATGACCCTGGCATGGCCACTTTTCTAACAGGAAACTTATGAGTCTGACTAGAAAGGATCTAATTGGTGGGTGAGAAATTTTTACTGTCCACTGACTGGCTTCTCACTATGATTCCTCAATCAGCCTAAGTGGGTATTTGCTTTTAAACTTCTTTTGAAAAAGTGTGAAATAAATTAAATGACACAGACAGCAACATTTTAAAATTTTAATTTTCAAATCCATAATAAAAATATAGTCATCTCATATTCTTAAATATTATCTTATGGAAATGCTGAAAATCAAGCCTTCAAGGAGTGCATGAGAGGTAGAAAGAAATGCAGAAACACATCCCTTTCATCCATGCTATGGTGCACAAGTAAAGATAAGGAAAACAGAATATATTTCTGTTGCAGGATATTTGATCACACTGTGTGAAGATCTCTCTCTTTTACCTCACCTGCCTAAGTCACCTTCTGATTGGCTTAATAAAGACCTGAATGGTCAACATCTAGGTAGGAGAGGCTAGGCAGACTTCAGGGAAGGGGGTGGGAACTCAGGAGAAGAACCCAATGGGAGGGGGATTCACCACAGCAGGAAGAAATAAGATGTACTGTACTGAGGAGAGGTAACGAACCATGTGACAGAACATAGATTAATATAAGCAGGTTAATTCAAGTTTTAAGAGCTAATTGAAAACAAACCTAAGCTAAGGCCAAGCTTCCATAATTAATAAGAAGTTTCTATGTCATTATTTGGCAGCTGGTGCTCTAAAGAAAGACCTGTTACAGATTTCAATTGTCTTTAATGAAGGCAAGTAGATACATATATCTATGGGTAAATGTAGGAAAGAAAGGTCATCACAGTTATAATGATGGACTATAAATTAAAGTGTAAAGAAAAATTATTTAATTCCAAGTTTGAAATAGCACAAGGCTTCTTTATTATATGATAATCCAACTGTAGTAAAAATAGAAAGCACAGAAAATTCCCAAACTGTATCAGTGAGGGCTATGGTATGAATTCTGTCCCTGCCAACATGCAGATGGAAATATTCCCCATTGTGACACAAAAAGAGGTGGCAGCAAGGCTAGAGTCAAAACTTGGTCAGTAAAGTACTTGTCTTGCAAGCATGTGAACCAAAGTTTGACACCCCCCCTCCAGAGCCCATGAAAGGAGCTGAGCATGGAAGTCTATACTTGTAATCACATTTCAAGGAAGGTGGAGACTACAAAGCTAGAATAGCCTACTTGGTAAGTTCTGTCCAGCAAGAAACTATGTCTTAAACCATGTACATACATATACCACACCTCATTGTGTGTGTATGTGGTGTGTGTGTGTGTGTGTGTGTGTGTGAGAGAGAGAGAGAGAGAGAGAGAGAGGGAGGGAGAGAGAGCAAAAGATCCGTGTGGAGTTCTTCCTTATTATTCATGTGATTTACAAGTAGATGGGCGAATGTGGACCATGATCATCACTGTGGCCAGTTTTCTTTTTCTTTCTTTCTCTCACCACAAAGCACTTCCTGTCACCTTAGGACTCAGCCAGGGAGATCTTGTGATCAGATGAAGGCACTGAGCCTTCAGCTAGAACCTTGAACAAACATACATCTCTTTTTTATTGTAACCTACACAGTAAGTTCTGGCCTATCTGAGGAATGCCTGGTATGTACCCTCCTTCCTGTGATGTCCTGGAGCAACCTGGATTGTTTTTATGTAGATGGAATCATCATAGATTGTTCCTGGGCAGGATCTGTCAAAACATTTTCTTTAAATTCCAACACATCATAAAAGCTCCATAAAAGAGCAATAATATCCTAAAACAAAAATCTTAAACAAGAGAAATGTTGATTGTGAAACTTCTCTACTCACTTGACAAATATACTCTTAAAACATGTCTTTTAATCCAGAGTGCTTGGATATGCATCATGTTGTCTTGCAGAGAACTTTGAGAAAAGATTTTTGGGAAAATTTTTAGAACTCCAGTGTTACCAAACTTGTCTTGATAATTTATTTCACTGCTTCTGTATTAAATGAGATATGTTAGTATCTTAGTTTCATTTCTATTTCTGCAATAAAATATTGACAAAGGACAACTGAGAGGAAATGAAATTGTTTGTTTAAAATGCCATGTTCCAGTCCACTGTTCTGGGGAATCCAGGCAGAAAGGCAGAAACTTAACGCGCTGCATCTACAGATAAGAACAGTTAAAGGAATGCCGCCTTGCTTGCATGCTTTTGTCTTATAAGATTCTGGCGCTACTGCCTAGGGAATGGTGCTGCCCACAGTGGATTGGGCTTTTCTACATCAATTAACAACCAAGACAAGGCTCTTAAGTCATGTCTACAACCCATATCACACATCACATCACAACATGATATAAATAACTGTTCATGAAAACTCTTTCCAAGTAATTGAAGACTATGAGAAACTGAAAGTTGGAATTAATAAGCACAGATAGCGTTCCTATAACAGAAATTTTACTAGCCAGGCAGAGTAGAAAGGGATTTAACAGAGGTAAATTGGTGTTAACAAAAACCATTAGAAGACCTGAAACTCCTGTGGACTTAAGGTTATACTTTGGGAAAGGTTCACAGGACAACACAGAAGAATTGTCCTACCCAGAGCCAGAGGACAGAAAGCCAGGGACCAGAGTCAGCATGACAGCAGATAGCCGGAGCATCTCACCATCTTTACCACAAATGGAAGCAGCCCTCTGGACAGCGCCCCTCTCATTCTGTAAAAGGTTTTCAAAACCTCATGGTGGTTTGTTTTGATAGGTGTTTTTTAGAATGTGAATAATCAGGCACCAATAACCACAGGATTTTATTCTGATAGTCACTATTTAAACTTTTTCAAAAGATCACTAAACTTTTTCAATAACAGGAATTAAAGCACCATTGCTTTCATTTATCTTATTTTGCTTTTATTTCCTTGTTTGACCTGTGGTACAGGTTTGTGATTAGGCAAGCACACAGCTTCAATGTAAGACTATGTGGGTCCAAGTCCTGATATCAACTGTGAAAGACTGGGAAAAAAGAAACATATTAGACTTTAATTTCTTCATCTGTAAAATGGGTAAATTAATAATGGTCACTGTTCATAAAATTATTCTGCAAATTGTCCTGAGTGCTTAGATTGGCACATGGCTCTCCACAAACTTGGTGTTCTTTCCTTTTCTGTCAATGCACCATCTACTTAAGTAACAATCTCAGTACTATTCTCTCAGAGAAGAATTAGATAACCACAGCCACACCCTCTTCATCTTTCACATGGTACAGACAGGTCATCATTTTCCTGAGTTCTCAATATCATTGATGCTGACAGCTCATACCAGTGTTTATTCTTTCCTGAATTCTCTCTGCATTCTTAGAGTAATTATGGAAATACATGTGGTCATCTCTTCTTTCCCATTCATCATCCTAATGCTAACCACATTATCCCCTGTCTGTGATACTTTTTCATTCACATACTGAATGTTGATGACTTTTCATTATCTCTTTGTTTCAATTCATTTTGTACACCTATAACAAATGAATACTTTAAACACAACTATGATGTTGTTCTCATGCTCAGAAAGGGTGAGTCACTTTCTCTTGCACATCTTGTTCAGTGTATCACACTGGTCTGAACCTCAAAGCTCTTTTCTTGTAAAGAGGGAGGTTCTAATTTCATTTATCCTTTTCAGCTTTATTTCATTTCTTTCCAGCCAATATTTTCTGAGAAGCAAAGAATTTAACATGGGCTATGAGAGGTTTTTTTTTTTTTTTTTTACCATATGAAGCTACTTGTCATATTGCTTGTATGCTTGTAGTGATCTGAAAAACTCAGAATATTCACTCTGTGTAAAGCTTTGTTTAAAGTAATTTAACATATATTGATAAACATGGAAGGTAGAAATTATGGCTCCTATTTAGCTTATAAAGCTTAAGCACACAAGCCTTCTCTACAGTCAGCATCTAGGAAGCCATGTGTCAGTTCCTAACACTCTATTGTTTTTCAGTGATTTTCTTTTGAAGACTGGGTTTCTCAGTATAACAATCCTGGCTGCATTGGAACTTGCCTTATAGACCAGGCTGGCCTTGAACTCACTGAGATCTCTACCTGCCTCTGCCTCCTGAGTGCTGGGATTAAAGGCAAGTATTTTCTAAATGCTTACAAACATTGGCTTTTTCCCACCTCTTTTTCTGATAATGTTTTATGTCTTATTAAAAATAGGCTCCACAGAAAGCACCAAGATCCATGCTGTATATGAGCAACTCTGTCCTAAAATGCAACTCTCCCAAACTATCTCATTTACTCCTTTAATTGCTCATATTGTTTTCTGATGTGTATTAACTTCTTCCCATGCCAGTATGAGCACCCTCAAAAGAGAATCTTTAATATTGAAAAATAATTAATATTGAAAAATAATTTCCCACAAAGCAATAAAATAGTTCATTACTTGTGACTTATAACCAGTGTTCTTAGTACTGACAAACTTGTGGACCATATCAATATCTGAAATCAGTGTTACATTCTATATAGCAATCAGTTGTGCATTTACAGTTGCCTGTTTCTTTTACACATTATGTTTCAAATTACTCATAGGTGAGACTTTAATCAGATTTTATACCCCCTTTTCGGTATTTAAATTCAGCTTACTTCCCCACTTGTAAGCCACGATTTGGCTACAAGCAGAAGCTATGGCTGACCTGTCATGGGAATTCCCATGAAGAATGATCAACAGTCATGTGCATAATGAGTGAATGAATGAATTAGTGAAAACACAAATATACATTGTTTAACCATTTGTTGATAACCAGAAATCATTTTAGTTTTACATTCAAATACTTCTGCACCTCTGTTCCAAAGGCTTTGCTGTAAACGCTTCTGTCTAGACCACTATGACTTTCAGCAGCATTGATGTAATTCCTCACCTCATTTCAATTCATCCTCTTCTGCATTGCCATACTGGGGAATTTGGTTTTATTTAACAAATGATGCTGTTCTCTATGTGTCTCATAACCCATGATTCATGAATACCTCAAATACTCTGGGTCCATAATCTCATCCCCCAATCTCACTGCTCCCATGGCTTCACTGAGTTGCCTGTTCACATATACTTTGTGCTGTGGTCATGCTACGTTCAAAACTTTCAGTACACTCTTCCCCCAAGCTATAGCTACAGACAGGACATGTTTTTCCTTCTTTGTGGAAGGGCCTATTCTCTGTTGATATGAAATAGCCTCTCCACACAGGTGAGACTATGTCACCATATGAAGTTTTCTTTGTATATCAAGTTGAAGTCAATAATTTCCTCTGTTGGTGTAGTCCACATTTTCATTTCTAATATATTAGCATTGATAAAAAATACTTTGTTTAAATTGTTGCTTACTGTTGAACAAGGAAATCTCTGCACATAACAACTGTCAACCATCTCCAAGCTTTATCATCTAGTCAGCTCACAATGAGCCCTTTTTAGCAGATGAGTTTATCAGTCCTAAACACGGAACTTTATCTGACATTGAGCTACATAACCAGTACAGTAGAAGAAGAATCTTCCCAAGTGAGACTTTTGAGTAAAACATTATTTAAAATCATGATTTTGGATTGCATTCATATCCACATTCTTTATTTGGAAAGAAAAATGTCACACATAGGAATTAAATTGCTTCAGCAAATAATATTTGGCATTTGAAAATGGACAAGCTGCCAAGTAGACTGTAAGAAGTTCCTCATTAAAGCAGGGTGCATAAGGAAAACCACATTGATGTTTGATGGCTATAGTATAAAATTAACAATGTATTAAATGTATCATGAATATATTAATTTTTCTAAATTGTATTTAATTGTTGGCCTCTGGCTTTCCTATTTAATGACCACTAATTGCAAGCTCAATAAGTATTTACTTTAATGTTAAGGAATATACCAGAATAACTATTTCAAAATAAAAACACCACACTGAAAATTGAAAGTCTTTTTGCTTTACTAATGGATCCAGCTTAACAGATTCCAGCATGCGTCTATCCAGTACAGCTATCACTCTCTGTGGGAAAGCTGCAAGCAATCATAAAATCAAATTCTGACAAAGCATTCCACCATCAATGGAGTACAGACACTTCTGGGTTGTACAGTAGGGATGATGGATCAGAAGCCACCCCAGGCAATTGCTACATCAGCAATCTTTCCATCAGGGGAAGTCTGGCAGAAGGTAGGAGACACAGTATCAAGACCTGGACATGGCTGAAGAAAACTCTCAAGTAGCCCTATCCCTGTTTATAACTAAAAAGCATTGGCATTACACCAAAGGGTAGGATGGAGTTCATGTTGATTCATAGAATTTCATAGAAATATGATGTGTAAATGAAATAAAATCATGATCATACTAATAGGGAAAATAAAAAGGTAGTCAAGTGAGGTAATCATTCCTAACAACTGGCAAGTGTTCTATGACGAGAATAATGTTTAAAGATGATAGCAGGATTGTGATTCAGATTATTAGTCACTGGCTAAATAAGCAAGAGAACAAAGTCTATTAGCTATGCATACATGTATATGTATACCCCTTGAAATAATGAGGGGGAGGGAAAGAGGAGTATGATTCCTCACTGTGTTTTCCGGAGTCCACAGTGAGATCACTTGGAACTTTAAAATGCTCAGTCAGAACTGATAAAACAGAGCAAGACAAATATAAAAGAATTCTTTAGCTTGGTAAGGTTCCTATGACTGTGATAAATTATCTGAGGAAATTATCTTAATAATTGAAAAGGTTATTTTCACTGAAAGTTTCAAGGCTTCAGTCTATCTTCGTCTTGTTGCTCTGGGTCTGTGTCAGTACAATATGTAATACATAGACATGCCTAGAAGGAAGACAAACGGCCGACTGTATAGGAAGATGTTAAATATCACCAAACATCAGGGAGATGAAAAATCCCAACGCCATCAAGATAGCTGTTACAAATGAAGCAGTAAATAGTGTTAGTAAAAAGTGGAAATCTCATACGCTGCTATCTAAGTTTGTGCAGATACTATGAAAAAGGAGATTGTAGCTTGGTTCTTCAAAGCATTAAAAATAAAACTACCAAAAATCCAGCAACCTCACATCTAGAAATGTCTCCTCCACGGTGAAATTAGAATGTGTAAGAGAGATTAGCCTTCCTATGATCACTAAAGTTTTGTTAATAGGGCCAAAGATATGGAAACAAGCAAAGTGTCTTTATGTGGATAAATGACTAAAAATGTTGCTATATACACACTACAATGGAAAAGTATTTAGCCTTAGAAGGAAATTATGCAATATTAAATAAAAACCTTCTAAAACAAAGCACGGGTCAACCTTGAGGACATTATGGTAAGTGGGATAACCCAAACACAAGGAGATGGATCTGGTGTAATTCTATTTACAAAGGATATCGAATTATCTCTGCTCTTGGGAATCAAACAGAGGGTGAACTGGGGCATAAGGACAAATGAGGAATTGCTAATTAATAGGCATAAAGTCTCAGATAAACAGGATAAATATGATCTAGAGATATGCCGTGCAACATTGTATCTGCAGTCAGAGATGTTTTATTATACAGTGAAAATTTATTTACATGGAAGACTTTATATTTTGTATGTTTAGAGTAAAATGGAATTTTAAAAATAAAGTGTTTTACTTTATATGGTTTTTGTTCTATTTACATGAATTCTTTAAAATTTTAATAGCTCTTCATTCAATTTCTTGATATTCTAACTTATTTCAAAATTTAGATTATAAATATTATAAAATATTGAATCATAGTATGTTAAGTCACTAGTATACAAAAGTAAAGTTTTCTTTACTGTGTGAATTCGAATATAAGTGATATTCATGTCACCAAAACAAAGGGAAATATGTAGTACACTAATAAGTTATTGAAAATGCTACTGAGTGTCTGTTGAGTGTATTCCATAAGAACAAGTGTGTTAGTGACTGGAGGATAAAATGTCAGCTGGTCCTGATAACTTGAGGATGCAAACATGCTAGCTGTCGCTCCACATTGCTGAAACCAGAAAAACATTGTTAGCCTTTGAAAATAAACACAGCTAGAACTACAGCACCTTTGTCTTTCCATTCTAACATGAGATACCTAGGAAGCATACATCTTTTGAAGAAATTTCTGCAACATTTTTCATTTAAATTATGATGAACTGAGAAAAGGCAAATGTAGATTAACTACAAGCTAAATGATGTATTCTCATTTCAATTCAATGAATAAAGACATAGGCAAGCTCTTAAGCTGAGGACATCATCTAATAGGGTGCCCTATATTTGATTAAATAAGAAATATAACACTCCCTTTTTGGAATGCCCTCAATTATTTATTAAATCTTTTACTTAACGATATAAGGATATCATTTTATAATTCCAAACTCACCTCGTTATACAGGTTTAAAACCTCCCTGCTCTTCTCATAACATTCAATGACGGGCGTGTATTTTCTCCACAATGAACTACTTTTCATTTTAGTATGTATTGTATTTGTGTTTCGATACATTCACCTAAGCTAATAAAAATATTTCTACCCCTACCATTAGTTTTTCATCATGTTTTACCACTTAGAGGCCAAAAATTTTACTTTTTATCATACTTCCCTATGCATGCACAAACATGTACTTTTTGCATATAAATAGTGCATGCCACTATGCCCTACTTTTTGAAACTTAACAATATTACTTTGACAATTGTTTCAAGTTGGAGCTTAGTACTTTCCTCATGCCTTTCACAGCCCCATGATTTTCCACTGAACCAGTGTTGTCATGGTGAATTTCAATGAATCTGCACTGATGGACTTTGATGTTATTTTAATTTCTTGTTGAGGCACACAGTGCTTCAAGGAATACATATATCATGTTTCTTGTGTTTTAAGGTAGTCAAAGATAGTAAAATCTTTAGAAAAGATTTGTGGGAAAAATAATGCATGTGTTAGTTGGTTTTTGAATTTGATAAGATAAAAAACCATTGTCCATAGAAGTTTTTCTGATTTATATTCATTCTATAATAAACCTTATAATACTTATTTTCTATTCCTGACATTCTCATAGTTGAAAGAGATTTAGTATCATTTTTAAGGACTTCAGAGAGAAGTCCTTAAACAACTATATAAACAACTCTCAACAAGCTGAACAACGGCCTGTGACTGACATCAGGCATAGGGGAGTAGTTGCCAGAATACTAGAGGAGGCACTCCGCAGCAACAGCCCCAAATCCCCACACAAAGGGGCTCTCTTTTTGACTTGTCAACCGTAAATCAATCAACCTGCTTGGACTTATATAAATTGAATCTATGTGATTGTGGGGAGAATTAATATGCAGTTTTACATGAAGAAATGGTTCCTTCTTATTCCCGCATTGTATTCCATAATGTGATTATTCTACAATTCACATTCTACTACTGAGGATAATTCAATTTAGATTTTACAAACATGCTTTTACGAATACTTAAATATGCCTTTCAGTGAGCTGAACACACATCTCTGTGAGACATGTAGGTAGAAGTAAAACTACTGGGCCATACAGAGTGCATATGTTCAATGCCAGTAAATACCTTTAAATTATTTTCCAAATGGTCATGTAAATTTGTACTACAGCTGTGTATGTGAGTCCAAATAGTGTCATATCTTAATTTATAATTGAGACTATCTTCTTTACTCTTGTTCTAATGTGACTTGATATAGTATTAAATTGAATTTTTCCTCAATAAGAAGAAACATTCTTTACTCTAAGAATATTTATTTGTCTTTTCCAGAATTCTACAGGCTGATCCTTCAAAATACACAAAGAGTAGATTCCCTCACCATCCCTACACCTATCTGGCTCAGCAATAACCGGGAATCCCTGTTTGACCTGTCTCTGTTCTGCTCCCTTTCTATCTAATCTCAGCATAATAGACAGATTGGCACTATAAAATCTTCCTATGCTTAGTTACACTTGTGTCTCTGTCCACATTCTCTCCCAACCATCAATTTCTCTCTTTTTCATTATTTAGTTCCAACTGCACCCATTGCCTTCTTTTCTGTCAAATACCTCAAGCAGGCTCTAACCTGAAGGCAGCATTATTATCTATTTCTGTAATGCTCTTAAGAAATTTATTTGGGTATATGGCCAAGAGTGGTACCACTGGGTCTTGAGGTAGATTGATTCCCAACTTTCTGAGAAACCACCACACTGATTCCCAAAGAGACTGTACAAGCTTGTACTCCCACCAACAGTGGAGGAGTGTTCCTCTTACTCCACATTCTCTCCAACATAGGCTGTCATTAGCGTTTTTGATCTTAGCCATTCTGACAGGTGTAAGATGGTATCTCAGAATTATTTTGACTTGCATTTCTATGATAGCTAAGGATGTTGAACAATTCTTTAAGTGGATTTCTGGCATTCAACATTTTTCTGTTAAGAATTCTCTGTTTAAATATTTTAATGGGATTATTTGGTATTTTGATATCTAGTTTCTTGAGTTCTTCATATGTTTTGGATATCAGTCCTCTGTCAGATGTGGAGTTGGTGAAGACATTTTCCCATTCTGTAGGGAGCCTTTTTGTCTTATTGACAGTGTTCTTTGCCTTACAGAGGTTTTTCAGTTTCAAGAAGTCCCTTTTATTAATTGTCCTGCTTAGTGTCTGTACTCCTGGTGTTATATTTAGGAAGTTGTCTTCTGTGTCAGTGTGTTCAAGGCTACTTCTCACTTTCTCTTCTATCAGCTTCAGTGTAACTGGATTTATTTTGAGGTCTTTGATCCACTTGTATTTGTATTTTATGCAGGGCAATAGGTACCATGTAGATATATACCCAAAGGATGCTCAGTCATACCAATAGGACATTTGCTCAACTATGTTCACAGCAGCATTGTTCATAATAGACAGAACATGGAAACAACGTAGATGTCCCTAAACCGAAAATGGATAAAGAAAGTGTGGTATAGCC
>PVIU01012853.1:0-20942 GCA_004026605.1 Ondatra zibethicus | reverse complement strand
ATCTGGTGCCAGGGAAACTCCCAGGAATCCACAAGAATGGTCCCAGCTAAGACTCCTAGCAGCAGTGGAAAGGGTGCCTGAACTGGCCTTCCCCTGTAATCAGATGGATGACTACCCTAATTGTCATCATAAAACCTTCATCCAGTTACTGATGAAAACAGATGCAGAGATCCACAGCCAAGCAATGATTCGAACTCTGGGAGTCCAATTGAAGAGAGGGAGGAAGGACTACTTGAGCAAGGGAGGGTTAAGATCATAACAAAGAAATCCACAGAGACAGCTGACCTGAGCTTGTGGGTACTCATGGACTCTGGACTGACAGCTAGGGAGTTGGCATGGGTCTGGCCTAGGCTCTCTGCATGCGGGTGACAGTTGTGTAACTTGTAGCTCATGTGTCAGGGACAGGTCCTAGCAGTGCAACCAGGACCTGTCCCTGACACATGAGCTGGCTCTTTGGAACCTATTTCCTATGGTGGGATACCTTGCCCAGTCTTGATACAAGAGGGAGGAGCTTGGTCCTGCTTCAACTTGGTGTGTCATGCTTTGTTGACTCCCATGGGAGCCTTAGCCCTTTTGAATGGAGATGGAGGAGGAATGGTTGTGGGGGGATTAGAAGGGAAGTGGTGGGAGAGAATTAGTGAAGAGGAAGAAGGGGAAATTGTGGTTGGCATGTAAAATAAGTAATTAAATAAAGAAAGAAAGAAAAAAGAAAGAATGAAGAAAAGCAATTACTAAGATATTCTCATTACTAACTCCCTCAACACCTCCATAACTTTTCTCAGATGTCACTTTCTGCATAAAACTCACCCTGACCACAGCTACCCCTGACTCAGGAACTCTTGACACCTATTATTGTTATTTCTCTCCCACAAAACTTATTATCTTCTGCAAAATACATCTATTTCTTTGTGTATTTGGGCCTTTAATAAATGTGTCATAAACATATGCATAATATTCCCACAAATGCCATAAACATGTATAAAAGGATTTGTAAAATAAAAAAGACAAAATTTAACATATGGAGACCACCCGAAGAATGTGTGTATTTCTGTTTGTATATGTGAGTTCACTTGTGCTTGTGTGTTTCTGTGTATATTTTATAGTTCTGGATATGATGAAATTTTTTCCCAAGAATTTAACTAAAGGTACCGCCACTTAGAAAGGCACTACTGGGCATAAATATATCATAGAGATAATTTTCAGCAGTGTGTGAGATAAAAGTCAAACTAAAATAAATTGGAAATGGTTTCTGTTCCAGATCAGCCTATGAAGCCCCTAGAAGGAAATGGTAAAGACTCATATAAACCAGTTTCAGAAATGTGTAAGCGTGTGGTCTGATTGATAGCTCTTGGGATTATTTTCCTTTCTCAATTTATAATTTAAAAAACAAATTCTAACATTACAGACTCAATTAAAAATGCATTATGCAAAGACAAAAAGAGAACCAAAAGAAATCAAAAATCAAGATGTGTATTAATAAAATACTCCTTTTGAGTGCTTAAATTCTGTATGCTAGCTGACTTTAGAAAGAATATAATATTTGAAAATTTGGTGTTAGTTAAACTACATTTCCAGAGAATAAACTTATATAACCATTAGAATGCAAAATAACGTTCAGAAAGTTTTTTATGACATAATAATTTATAAATAGAAAATTTGCTTAAATATAGTGTATTTTAATTAAATAATCAATAACACATTGATCATGTTGTTCTTTGTAGGTGGCTTAAGGTTATTTCTAAACAATTTATTTTTATCTGTAGTTTTTTGTATGCATTGTTGGTTGTAACTTGTCTATAGTGATCAGTACCTACATCAGTAACTGAAAAAGTCACTTTCATGAAATAAGGTGCTCAAAACATAAAGGATAAACAAAACCAGAGACATAGCAGGTGCTAGAAATGAAACAAAGATAAATCTTGGGTTGACTTAACCACCTGAAAGGAACTCCTAGTCATTAATTAGTAGCTTAACTTCCCCCATAAGAATTGCTCAGCAGGAAACTAATGCTTTCTCTTAGGGTTACTTTAAAAACGTTTTCATGTGAATAACAATATCTCTGATTTGAAGTATTCTTAAGGAGACTTGACTATTTGGTCTCATCATTTTTCTTGGCAACCTCTTTCCTATCCTATGATTACAGTTAAATATCTCTCGAGGGGGCCTCTAAAGTCTAAATGCTAAGCTCAAGACTCCCAGAGTGGTGTTTCTGCTCTCTGGTTATCAGCACCTTGCTCTAGATTTTTCGGATTTGAAACTAGTTCCGCTTCCTTTATTGTTGTATCCTTATATTTAACCCGTGGTCTGCACATTATTCACACTAATCTTGTGCTGAATAAGATTTTTAAGGCTGTCTCTTATTATGTGGGTGTTTGGTGGTGGTATCATCACCATCACATCATGTAAGGACTCAGAAAAGTCAAGATGGGAGGCTCCATGGTTTTTAAAACAAGCCTTCTGTACTTACCTCTTCAGTGACCTACTCCATAATATAAATGATCTGGAAAGGTAAGCGAATGCTTTTCTCTTCTCAAATTTAACATTGCACATCTCAAAAAGCTTGGAAAATATTGAGTTGCAGTGTTCATAAATCTGTTCACTAACAACATCCTAGCATGTGGGTATTTACATTACCAAGACTATATAAAGACTAATGTGGTCACAGAGAACACAAACAGCAAACACACAGTTTGACAGTTAATTTCTGTGGCTGGATAATGCTTGCCTTGGCACATTTAAAGTCTTGGGTTGGGTCCCCAATACCACACTCATCAAACAGAAACTTATTTTCTGAAAACCCAGGATCAATTATTTTCTTGAAAGTTATTTTGATTTCATTGTTGCACATAAGTAAATTGACAATTTAAACAACTATATTCCTTATGGCCCGCAACAATTGTTCTATGCTTAAAATACAAAATTTAGAAATAGCTGAGCAGTGACGCAAACTCATCCCAGAATAGTCAGAAATATGCTCCAGAGATTTCTCTTTTTTCTCTCCATCTATTTTCTATGTTTCTTTAATCTTTGCTTTTGTTCTTTCTCTTCTTTTCAAAGTGGTTTGATTCGTGGCATTTTTCTTTGTAAGGTGTTGAAACTTTGAAACCATCTGTCAAAAATAATTTTACTTATAGAAGAATCAACTTTAATCTCTGAATTTGGCTATAATTATACAGCCTTTTTCTAGACTTTATTTGTATAGTACACTTCTTACACTTGAATCAAGATCAATATATGGGTTTTTCTGTGTAGGACTGGCTGTCCTAGAACTCGCTCTGTAGTTGAGACTGGCTCAAACTCAGAGATCTGCTTGCCTCTGAGTCCTGAGTGCTGGGATAAAAGGAATGTGCTACCATTGCCTGGCTTAGACTTGAATCAAGATCAATATTAACTTCTGACTTTAATTAGATGATAAATGTCCCCAACTCTGGTTTTCTTGCTAACTTGCCACACCAAGTTCTCCTTCTACGTTTGGAATATGATCAGAATTGATAATAGCAACAATAATAGTGTGGATAGCTCATATTCCTATAAAAGATCCTGAGCATGAGAAAGTTAGGAAAATAATTCATCCGATGGATGGAGATAGAGACAGAGACCCACATTCACATCAGAGCATTCACATTGAGCTCCCAAGGTGCAGTTGAAGAGCAGAAGGTGGGAGAAGATGAGTTAGGAAGTTAGGACCGAGAGGGGCTGGTCCACCTACTGAGACAGTGTGCCTGAACTAATGGGAGCGCACCAATCCACCTGGACTGGGACTGAATGAGCATATGATCAAACCAGACTCTCTGAATGTGGCGGCGAATGGGGGCGGACGGAGAAGCCATCAACAATGACACCAGGACCTATCTCTTCTGCATGTATTATCTTTTTGGGAACCGAGTCTTTTTGGATGCACACCTTCCTAGGCCGGGAGGGATGGGGGTGGGCCTTGGACTTCCAACAGGGCAGGGCACCATGCCCTCTTTTAAGGAAGAAGGAGGAGGAGTGGGGGTAGTGGGAAGGGACCGGGAGAAGGGGAAGAAATGTAAAAATTTTATTCATTTAATTATGTTTTTGAATGGAAAAAAATAAAAGAATATGAAAAAAACTTGATTTTATTTGTGACTTTCCTTGTTCTGTAAAATATATGATTTCATGAAACTGATTTTACATTGGAACCTAGAATTTGGGGTAACCTAAATTTATGTTTGTGGGCCATAGTCACTTAAAATGGTTCCAGAATAAACTATCTATTATTCTCTCAGAGAGAAAGAAAGAAAGAGAGAGAGAGAGGAAGGAAGGAAGGACGGAAGGAAGGAAGGAACGAAGGAAGGAAGGATACTTCAAGAAAATTCTGTAGAACTCCAGAGCAAAATAATACACGTTACAACTTTATTCTCATATACCAGCTGATTTTCAGTATTGATATCTGTCTTTTGCTGACAGTAGAATTGGCGTCAGATTGACTACATGTTATAGAGTAATCTAAGTGCTCAAATCGTTGTTGGTCAGGGTCCTTTAGATTATAAGTGTAAACTCTCCTTCTGAACCAGAAGAGAAAAGACATATCCACAGCAGGAAGGATGTTTGCTTTAGTCAGGGAATTGTGCTGGCAAATTATGCCTGCTATCCTGTGCAAACACCCAGGAGAAGAAAGAGCTGTGACATAACACAAAGAAACAAGACAAAATAAACATTCAGAACCCCCAAAGAAGGCCAAATTGTAGGACTCCCTAGCTCTGATCCTTAGTGGCATGCGGACCGCCTGAGTCACAAAGTTGTTGAGCATCTTCTTCGTGGTAACGAGCAACACACACATGCTAGCCTCTTAACTTTAACAATGCAGATTTCTCTGAACTTCACTTCTTGTTTTATACTCTTGCAAATATTATTATTACTCTCATCCATTACTAATATATTAATATTAGAATTTTCATAAGAAGCCTAAAATCACAGACTCAATGAGTTCACTCATTTCTAAAATTGGTTGAACTGGCAGAAAATAGAGAGTGAAGCTTGTTTAAGCAGAAACAACCTACAGTAGGAGAGAGAATGCATGTTTATTTTCTCCTACCCACACCCCCTCCTTTGAAAGCCTGCAGGCAGATTCTGGTCCTCATGAAATAGTGGAGGCAGGAAACCGGTCCCTGGTGCCAATGCTTGTTGCTGGCTTTACAATCCATGTAATTACACACACGCTTTTCCTCTTTGTTAGTGATGAAGTTAACGACTGGGCTGGCTTGTTCACCAGCAACTCTAGTGAACTCTAGGATGGCTGCTCCACTTTGCTTCACACAAGCTAACCACAGACTGGTTAAAGTAGCAAATGATTGACAGAGATAAGCCAAAGTAACACTAGCAATTTGGTGTGAAACCGAGAGACAAACTGCAGATCAGAAGCTCATTATTATTTTCCATGCAAAAAAAAGCTCAAATTAACATTGACTTTGTCAGTGACACCACAGAACATTTCCCTAAGGTAAAAGGAGCATTTTGCATGTTTAGCGGATGTGGGTGCAGATATGCTGTATAGTTTGTTGATGTTGGAGCCTCAGCATAAAGGAAACAAACTTCATTGTTCTTGACATTTGTAAATTTTCTTCTCTTAATCTGCTTTCATGGTTATCCTTGATGGGAGAAAAGAGAATCCAGTTTTCAAAAGATAAAGTAAATTGCAGTGGGAACATTTTTATACAGTGGGGAAGAAAATAAATAAAAGCTCTTTTTTTGAATATTGTACCTAACTGTTCTCTCAGGAATGTTAATTAATTGAAAACTTCTGCCAGGAATAAAGGTGCAGGAATCTGATTTGAAAATGAACCCTGAGTCACATATGTATTTGTTAATAGATAAAAGAAAAATGCTTCTAGGAGGATTGCTGGGTTTTTTTTAGGTGATTTTATGGTTTAGATTTAAAGATTGATATCTACTGGGTACATTTTTCTCAGTTCTTGTTCAAAACAGCAGTTTTTGAAATGAATGACACCAACCCAAGATATTACATAATGTGATATCCTAAAAATAAAATGTCTGAACATCAGATTCCCTCAGTGTCCTGAGGTTCAGAAGATGAGTGGGGGAAATGATTCTGAAATAGGGCACAGGCTTGAGAACTGTGGAAAAGTTAAGAGCACACGAAATAAGGGCAAGCACTTTTATCTACTTATTTCATCTGCTTCCCTGCTGTATGCAGGTACCCGTTACCTAATCAATCCATTTTCCGTTTAATCTCTTATATCAGTAGCCTTAATTCTTAAAGTTAAAAATACTGATTTTCCTATGGTTTTATATTTCATTGGTTTGATTATATTTGTATTCAACTTCTTGGTATTGCTAGAAAGTTCACAAGGATTTTGAAGTTTCACATTCTCTTCTCATCAGATGTAAGGAACCAACTCATCTTGTTTTCTTCTACTTTCTCAAAATTAACTTCCTAATATGTACAAGTCCAAAATAGTATTTTAGGGACTATATGAAACACTTCATGCCATCTATCCTGCTGTTTTATAGCAACTGGATTTAATATACCCAATGGGGAGACTGAACAAGGACACAATCACCCCAGAAACATTCTAAAACAAAATATACTTGTGACCACTATGCTTTTTTCCTTCAAATTATAGCTGTAAGAATTCCTTCAAGACATTCTGTCTTTGAATGATAACTATCACTTCAGTTTGTGAATTCTATTTGTATCCTAAATAGAATCTTTTCTTTTCTTTTGTCTTTTCTTTTCCCTTCTCCTCTCCTCTCCTCTTCTCTCCTCTCCTCTCCTCTCCTCTCCTCCCCTCCCCTCTCCTCTTCTCTTCTCTCCTCTCCTCTTCTTTTGTTTATTGTTGATTTCTCCTAGTACCACCAATCCTGAACAGGTAGTTATGGGTGGTGAGAAACAATAAGTCGTAACATACTTTTCTTCCATCATTTTCTCTTTTGTTTTTCTCATGACCACAGGTCTATGCTGATCTCATGCTTATAGAACTTCCCTAATAGATGTCTTCTGGGGCTGTGGAGATACTCATTATGTAAAGTGTTTCTCATACAACCATGAGACCTGAGGTTAAACTGGAAGAACTTACATAGAATCCAAGCATAATGGTGTGAGCCTATAATTCTGACGCTGGAAAGAAGCAGACAGAAGCATCATTAGGGTTGTTGAGCACCAGATTAACCAAATGGGTAAATTTCAGGCCACAGAAAGACCCTATTTCAAAATAATAGATAGACAATTCCCAAAGTTGACCTCTAGCTTCCATACACATGTATACATACACATGTGTGCATGCAAACATTCATACATGCATACACTGTGTGTATGTGTGTTTGTGTGTGTGTGTGTGTGTGTGTGAGAGAGAGAGAGAGAGAGAGACAGACAGACAGACAGACAGACAGACAGACAGACAGAGACAGAGAGCAGGGATTTTTCCCTCTTCCCATATCTCATCTTCCTTTTATTTTCCTATATTGTTCTTATCACTTACAAAGCAGTTTATTATGAATGGAATAAAGAGACAATATATCCTTTGAGAAGAATTCTAGATACTAAACACTGTTTCTTCCAAAAGGTAAAGCTTCAGTTTCTCCCCTTGAGTGTAAACTGAACTTATAGACTTCTTTCTAAAGAACAGAACAAGATGTTACTGAAATACACAGTATCTCCTGATATCAATTGGGTGTCACGCTTTCAAAGTAGGATCCGCTGTATTCCTCCCTACAGTGTAATCAAAAGAAAAGTGTCTGACAAACCAAAATGAATAATATCCCATAAGAGAAAATTATCAATACTGTCCAAATATGGCAAGGCTATTGGAAGTGATGGAAAACTGAGAAATCCTCAAAGATGAAAAGTTGAAGCATGCTAGGAGCAGGATCTGCTTTCTCAGAGCAAGGTCATATCCTAGATTAGATTTGAAACACAGAAAAGACATTACTGAGATCACTGGAAAAATTCAAATAGTCTCCAGTTTCATCAGTAGTATTTACTAAGAAAAGTTAATGCTCCTTTTAACAAATGCCGCATGGTTATTATATCAATCCCCTTCAATTGCTGTGATAAAACCCTGACAAAAACAGCTTAAGGGCTCTTGGGTTATCTTCCCAGAGAGATGTAGTCAATCATGGCAGAAAAGACATCAGAACAGGCCGGGAAGGTAAAGGAGAAGGAGCAGGAAGTGGGCTGATCACCTTGAGACTACACTCAGGAAACAGAAAGAGAAAAGGAAATGGGCCAGGCCCCATAGTCTGACCCCAATGATACATTTCACCCAGTAAGGCTCCACCTGCTAAGGGTTCCAGAACCTTGCTAAAGAGTTCTACCAATGGAGGAGGATCCAGTGTTCAAACACATGTAATACTGTGGTACATTTCAATTCCACACAATAGCAGTTATATGTAGGTGAATACTGGACCTTTCTGTCTCAGCATCATAGATGAAAATTCAAATGTATTTCATAATAAAAATAAAAACTGGAGAGTGGAGATATTTATTGCTTTTGCTAATTTCTTTAAAATTGGCTCCTATGACACTGAAAATTCCAGGAAACCAATGTATTCTAGTCATATGCTTTTTATTCCCAGAGCCCAGAATTGAGACAACTGGTAAGACCTAAGGCCAAATTTGTTGGTTGGCTGAGTAGATGTGGACTACAAGATGTGGGTTTGGCTTTCCACATTTCGTCTGCTGATTCTAACAGAGTAGATTCTCCCACTGGATGACTACCTTTGTCCTTTAATAGTATGCAAAGTACCTTCCAGAATCCTGGCTGAGTTCATATGGGTGAAGTTTCTAGATGGGCATCAGTTTGTTTTCTCCATGCTCATGACATAAGTAAATTGTGTTTTCTTCATGTGTGCCTTACCATCAGGTTATGAAGGACAGCCAACAGACTGTGATATTTGGGACAAGGTACATAGGACCCTATTGGTCAATGAACAAGTTATAGCCCATTCCTTGAACTGTAGGTTTTACTTGATGGCCTTGGATATCTATTTGGGGAATTGTCTCCTGCATTATTCCATGATTCCATTTAAATTTCTTTCATATATGTTTATATTTTAGGCAACTTCTAGGGTAAAGTTATACATATGACTTCAAAAGGCCTTTAGTGCTAGTTACCCCTCCTAATATTTATTTTTTCCTTTATTCTGTCATTAATCTTCCTATTCTAGTTTCCCCTTTACCTTTTAATAACACTAAATTGTAACATGAGGGCCTGCTTGTTGGGATTTCTGTCTGCCCAGTCCCCAGCCATTTAGTCCCAGAGAAAATCACACGGAGAGTCTACATTAGATATAAAATGATTGGTCCCTTAGCTCAGGCTTCTTATTAACTCTTATAACTTATATTAACTCATTATTCTAGTATATGTTAGCCACATGGCTCGGTACCTTTCTCAGTGGGGCAGGTCACATCCTGCTTCTTCAGTGTCTGGACAGGAACTGGGGAAAGAGCTTCCTTCTTCCCAGAATACTCCTGTTCTCATAGCCCCGCCTCTACTTCCTGTCTGGCTGTCCCACCTATACTTCCTGCCTGGCTACTGGCCAATCAGCATTTACTTAAAACATGATTGACAGAATACAGACAATTCTCCCACACCACTAAATTCTATTTATCCTTTCTTGGAAGATCTCATTCTCCCTTCTTTATCCTTGACAGCCTCCTAACTTCTAGGGTTATTTTGATTGAAATATGCATGTCTAAGTTTTAAAAACTATAAGAGAAAACGCACATGTAAGAGAAAACACACAGTGTTTGCTTTTCTGAGTTTGGGCTGCCTCACTCAGGATTTTTGTCTGAGTGAACCTCTAACTAACCTGTGAACAGAGTGAATATTGAACATGATGCTTCAGTTCTCAAAAGAAGCCTCATCTATGCTGAAGATCCCCAAACACTGTGCCTGAGTAGAACATCAAAGTCTAGTAAAGGAGGATTATAATGTTCACATTCAACCTCTACATCTGACTTAACTTTCTTGTTATGATTAGTAAACTTCTAATACTCTATGCTCATGCTAAGCACCTTAGCTTCCACAAGCCCACAGCTGAGATGCTGGAAAAGCAATAGCTGAAACCTGAACTTGCTGTTCTCCAGTCATCAGCATCCTGATCAACAACCCATCAGTGTATGTAACAAATATGTTAATTTAGGAATTACTTTACCCTTCTATTGTGTCTGGGGTATAGGTGTTTATATATATGTGCATATACAGTGGTGTGTTTGCCTATGTGGAGGCCAGAGGTCAATCTTGGGTGGTATTTGTTCCTCAGTATTTGTCCACCAAAGTGTGTGTGTGTGTGTTCAGGCAGGTGCATGTGCTTTGCACACAAATGTGGGAATTAAAGAATGGTGTTGAGTGTCTTCTTTTATTGTTCTCTGAGTAATTACCATGAAGTAAGGTATCTCACTGAACCTGGATTCTTTTCTCCACCCTATTCCCAAACACTTGGTCACAATTACCTGAAACCTTACCTAGATGTTTTGTGCCTATTAGGAATCTAAACTTGGGTACGTGTGCTGTTTCAGCAGCACTCTTACTTACTGAGTCATCTCCCTAGCCCTCCATCTTCTTTTTTGAGATAGAGCCTCTCAATGACTTTGCTCTCATATAGTGGTCTAGACTGACTGGTTAGGTAGTCTCAGGGATCCATCTATATACTCCTACCCAATGCTGGGAAGGCAAAGAATGCTACCATGCCAAACTTTTTGTAGGCAGTTGGTGACGAGGACATGGTGAATTCAAGTCCTCATTCTTATGTAGCAAGCATTTTCCAGCAAAGTTGTCTCCTGGTTCATTCCATTTGTTCTTTGACTATCATAGCTCTTCTGATCTCTCCAGAGTAAAGTGCATCACTCAGTGTAACTTTAACCCAAGTTCCCAGGCCAGGGCCATTCAGCTTCTCCTCAGAATAAATTGCATACTCAGATTCTTTAAAACAGGGTTGTTATTCCATGTTATTAACATAAAAGTATGAAATTTGTATAAAGTTAAATATTTTCCACATACAATATTGTAAAATGTTGGTAGTGACATTCATAAGAAAATTTGTGAATCTCTTAGGCAATGGACAGACCCAATGTATCTGAATGTGAGGTTGAAAATGAAATGATTAATTAATAACATGGTATAGAACTAAAATCATAAAAGTGCCAGTGTTTGTTTGATATAGTCAGAAATTCTGCTTCATATATGGCTAAAGAGCTCTGAAACTGATTTTCATATATTCTTCATGCCAGCACATCTCAGGATTAATGAAACTTTTCAGTTAAGTTCTATCTTCTGCTAATGATGTCTAAAAACTCAAGGCCAAGTAATGAGCAGATCAATAGTTCCCATTAAAGTCTCTTTGTACAGCCTCTTCTAATTTAATCACCTTTGGCATGACCTCTAATTTGCATAGAGAGATACTACTTAAAACTTCAGGCAGAATTGATTGACTGAACTTGAAGAAGGTGGGGAAGAGAGTGCCTAATTTAAAGACTGTCTAAAAGATGGCAAGAATGACTAAAAGCTATGCTATATATACTCTCATAATCCTCACTTCTAATGAGTCTTAAAATTAACCCTCTGGGAAGTTTTCACTTAAGACAGTGATTAAATATCATTAAAATGGTTCTAAGTTAAGGAAATGACCAGGCAGTATGATTTGAGGTACTGGAGGGAGATCAACTGCTTTTATCCTAAAATATTTTGCTATCCAGGGTCAAAGGTTTTACATCACTTGTTGTTACCTTCATTTTTACTAAATTTTCATAGTTCTTGATGACATTCTTGGCCTTAGGGTTAGTGAAAACTAGGGGCCTGTTTGTACATCCTAAAAGGGTTTTCCCCATAGTCACAAGGATGTTAGGTCAAACACAGGTGTGAGCAACAATTGCCCACTAAGAGAATAAAGATAGTCTAAGGTAATTTTGGCTCCCCACCTATAATGTTCTAGCCCTCCAAAACTCAGTCCTGTAAAATGGATATCACAGTTGTGGCTCTTTTTCTGGAAACTTCAGTTAACACCTACAACTCTCTTTCTTAAACCTGTTTGATAGCTTGTTGTTGATGCAGTCTGGAGATCAGAAGCGTCTTCATCTCAGTTGTTCCTATTGTTGAAATAAAAAAATGGACACATTAGAATTTGTTGAAGAATATTTGAACACACTGTGAACCCAGGATTGCATTATTTATTGTAAAAATCTGCTTCTAGCTGAGGCGTATCCCAGCCCTAGAACACACTCTTAATTCAACAGGATTAAATAAAATCAACCATTGGTCAAGAGATGGGACAAGCAACTAGTTGACAGAAAGTAGCCACAAAGTGTAAAAGAGAGCCAAGAAGATGGCTAGAAAGATATTCAGGAAATAGTAGTTGTAGGGCTTTGAGTTTGGCAGTCATTTTTGCTCTGGGTCTGTGGAAGAGAAACGTTTCCTGGGACTTTAACAAAGGAGGAAGGTGAGCTGGCTGCTTTCTCGGCCTCTCTAAGCTATCAGATTTTCTCTCTAGCATCTTGCTCCTGGGTCTTTATTGGTAAAAACAAAAAGGTAGAGACTTAGTTAAAACATTGGCCTCCCTACGTGAAGGGAGCTGGGTTGCAACTTCTGAGGTGCAGTCAGCAGCTGAGGCAGAGATAAAATCAGGTATAGCTGCTGTACCATAGACGTAAAAAAAGATTTAGCATAGTTTAACTGAGTAGAGAACCACTTCTCACTGCTGCCATTGGCAAAAGAAGACTTTGCAGAGCCGTGGGGAAAGACAGCTCCTAAGCTCGTAACATAGAGAAGGGGTGCAAACAGCACAGCTGGTAATATTTACCTGGACTGAGCTTGGCTGACCATGACTGACCACTTGTGATTGAATTTAACTCAGCTATGTGATTGCCTGAGACCAGACTATACAAAACATGCTCCTTTTAATATTTATTAGGGATTTTCTTTTTCTTTTTTTCCATATTCTTTTTTTTCCCATTCAAAATAAATAAATAAAATTTTTACATTTCCTCCCCTTCTCCCAGTCCCCTACTGCTTCCCCCACCCCTCCTTCCTCCCCCTGCTTCCTTAAAAGATGGCATGGTGCCCTGCCCTGTGGGAAGTCCAAGGCCCTCCCCCCTCCATCCCGGCCTAGGAAGATGTGCATCCAAATAGACTAGGTTCCCAAAAAGATAATACATGCAGAAGAGATAGGTCCTGGTGTCATTGTTGATGGCTTCTCAGTCTGCCCCCATTGGCAGCCACATTCAGAGAGTCCGGTTTGATCATATGCTCGTTCAGTCCCAGTCCAGCTGGATTTGGTGAGCTCCCATTAGATCAGACACTCTGTCTCAGTGGGTGGACCAGCCCCTCCTAACTTCCTTGCTCCACTTCTCCCACCTTCTGCCCTTTGACTAGACCTTGGGAGCTCAGTCCATTGCTCTGATGTGAATGTGGGTCTCTGTCTCTACCTCCATCCATCGGACAAAATTTCTATGGTGGTAATCAAGATATTCATCAATGTGACTCTGGGACAAGGCTAGTTCTGGCACCCTCTCCTCTGCTGCCCAAATACGTAGCTGGGGACATCCCTGTGGACACCTGGGATCCCCTCCAGAGCCAAGTATCTTGCCAGTCCTAAAATGACTCCCTTAATGTAGATATTATTCCCTTCTCCAATATGCACCTTTCCTCCATCTCCACCCTCCCACTCCCCCAAGCTTTCCCCAGTCCTTCCGTTCTCCCTTCTCCTTCCCCCTCTCCCCTTCCCTCATCCCCCCTAGGGATATTCTGTGCTGTATATTGAGTCAAGCACTCTGCATAAACAAACCATCTGACTTAGTTCTTCCCATTATTAAGCAAGCAGTTACTTGCCCCAGTTTCTAAATGAGGAAGCTGAGGCTTGATGAGGATAAATCAGTGAAGTTTGAGGCTGGGATTCAGAAACTACTCCAGGCAGTTTAAAGAAGGAAGGATTTGAACCCACAGACTTAAGTACTTAGGGTCACTGAGGAGTAACTAGGTGAGTGTGAGCCAGGCTAGACCGTACATATGGTGCCCTGGAAGTATAACAATACCATCTCTCAGGGGTGCACCCTGCTGGCTTATTGTTGGAAGACTCATGCACAGTTGGTCAGGGAAAACAGGCAGTAGCTCTTGCGATCATCTGAATTCTGTCCTGACATTTGCAAACTTAGGCTAGTTCACTGCTCAAGAAAAAGCTTTTGTGTTTATAGGAATTTTTTCATCTATATGAGATTATGTGTGATAGGAACATATCTACACACTCTCTCTTTTGCTTTTCAGGACATTTGTGATCTCATCTAATTGGTGAGCTTAATTTGTATCCAGAATCCTGACTGCTAGGAAACTGGAAAACCATAATCTGTACTCTTATAGATTCTACAACACAGTAAGTCACTGTAGAAAGAGTTGGAAATGGACATCGAGAGCCAAATAAGTCATATATATCAGAGAGAACAAAGGTGAACAGAGAACTAGCAATCAAAGCCTCTGAGAGGAGTCAGGTCAACTTGTGTGTAAGCTGGGGACTTAATCACTCTTCTGAAGTCCTCTAGAGCAAAGACACACTACATGACATACTTTTTAAAAGAAAGTTTAGTACTTTCTTTTAATCAGGAAGTATCACTCTATATAAAAAGAATGGGCTTGATAAAATAAACATTCACTTTCTTTACATTATCAGATGATTGCTGTAATTAATAAGGATACAGTGTTTGCTGTGAAAAATATGAATAGCAATATAAGCTACTAACACTGGGTTACAGAAATTATGTCAAAGGTGACAACATAAAAGTCAGAAATAGTCTCTGTTCAAATGTCTTTGATCAGAAAAGAAGCTGATTCTTTTAATAATGTGATGTTTTTAAAAGCCCTTCCAAGCCATAATTTAAAGTCAAAATATTTTAGAAACTTCTTCATGATCCTTTAGTCATCTTTCAGGTTCTGGAAAAATTATCAATCCTGTCAGAATTAGATATCAGTCATTGTGATGTCCAAGCCACACTGGACAAGAGAGGTATAGCATAGATGACCACTGTGAGTCCTCTCCTCTGCCTTACAAACTGGAAGCTGAGTGGCAGGTGCTGCTGGTGCTGTGTCCCTTACATTATGTTCCTTAAAAGTTATCTATCTCATGTTCTTACATACTGTAAATTCACAAAGCTACATTCTAAATCTAGGAGGATCTCCCCTAAGCTTTTGCAAACTAGTGTTTTGAGAATAAGCTGCCATAGATTTTCCTACACAGGAATATGTTTGGCACAGATTTGGTAACTCTGTTCAACTTGGTTGCAAGGGCATGCCACTAGTCACTGTAATAAATGAATTTTCTACCTTTCACAATGCATAAATATGACTGGGTCATTCCTTCTTATTCATCTTCAGGAAACACAAAACTCACACTATTTTAGTGGAATCACTTTCCATAATGTTGGTGCTTCATTTTACATATGTGGCCCGTGGCATAATTTATTAAATAATAAAGATAATGGGTGAATCTTTGCACATAAGCTTCTATCAGATCATAAAGATATAAATAGAGTATTAATGAGGGATTTACCATGTTCATTAATTGTTTGGGGGAAGCTGAGTTTAGTCAAGCTTTTTTGTATTGTAAGTTGGAAGGACTCTACTGCTCTCAGTGAGCTTGTACTTCTTAATGACATAAGGAATTCCACTTGCTAGATGTTTGTGAAACTGCTTGAAGCATATGCAAGTTGTATGCACAAAATAATGTTTTTTAAAAGAAATATTTCCATTTATACCTACAATTTCTTTATACTTTTCATAATTGCAGTTAGAGTAACAAATGGGTCTCAAAAGAATGTGTTGGCATACCTTTTAACAAATAATCATATAACCTGGGCCCATTGTTCAACTATGATCTTTAATCTCCTACAAATGAGATGAATGCATAGTGTTCTGGAGTACTGTGGTCACTTATATTTTTGCCATATTTTTCTGAAGTAAAATGAGCAACCCAATTCCCTTGTTTCATTCTCTGACATACACATACCACACATAAGTATTTGTAACTTTTAGGTAAAAATACATAAAAATAAATTACCAAAACTCCTACTTCTACTCTCCTTTCTTTGAACAGTCAGACAGTTGGGAAAGATAAATCTTTGCTTAATTCCTTGACACATCTTCCATTTTGAGCCTAAAAATGGACCTTCGATGAAACTTCTATGCCTCATCTTGCCACAAATTAGAACAACTTAAGAAAAATAGTTCAGAAACAGAGTCTGAATAAAAATGATTTGTAAAAGTACAAATCAATCAGCCAAGAAGTGAATAGAGACAAAATCATTTCATTTGTGATCCTGTTGCCGGCAGGGCCATGTGACTTTTCTAACTGATTAGTCTGACAACTATTTTTTCCTACATCAACCTGCCCCTAGGAAACTGAATTGAATCAAAAACATGTGTGTCCACTCTGTGAACACTGTTGGTGCAACCTGTTAGCAATTGATGCCACAGGATAGTGGCATACACTATTTTGAACACACTTTATTGGCCAACCATTAGTTATGTGCATGGCTTGGACTAAATGGGTTTGGATTTCATTTTCAACATCTTTTTAGGGAGAAATCAATCTTGACAGAACTTTTCAGGAGTTGAATTTTATCACAAAGTCCTAAGGGTCTCCTCATTAGTTTTCAACTTTCTAAACACACAGAGTACTGCATGTACTTCCAAGCTTGGCATCTGCAGTGAAGCATCTACTCAGAATAGCAATTGTCCAACTCAACAATTGTCCAGTCTCAGGCTGACATAAACCTGAATGATCTCAGAGTTGAGTTGGACTGGGATGTTTCTCTAGGAGTGTATATGAGACAACAGACACCAGACTCATGGAACAGAAGCATTATTTAAAATAGTCTATTTGGGGAATCAAATCTAAATAACAAGACTGAATGTGTAAAGACAATGTAACATTTAACAATGTCTAAGTCTAAATGAAAGACTATCATAGAATGGATATATAAATAATTTCAGAGGAAACATCCTGTTACTTTGTAAAGTGTCTGGTGAATTGTCCATAGAAAGCATGACACTGTTCATTCTGCTCTGAAGGTGGAGTTAAGAGCAGTTTGAAACAGAAGGAACAGATTGGATATGTGGATAAATTTCCATGAATATGGAGATTTTTCTAAAAATAAACTTCTTATTTTCTAAAAATAAAATAACTTAGTAAAAATACCTGTGTCCACCTGTGATGGTTTGAAAAAAATGGGTTGCAAAGGGCATGACACTATTAAGAGGTGTTGTGTTGGAGTAGGTATGGCCTTGTTGCAGGAAGTGTGTCACTGTGGAGTTCAGTGTGAGGTCTTATATGCTCAAGTGACACCTAGTGTCTCAGACCACTTCCTGTACCTATGAGTGAAGATTTAAGAACTCTCAGCTCTTTCTCTAGCACCATGTCTGCCTGCCTGTTTCCTTGCTTCCCACCATGATGGTAATGAACTAAACTTGTGAACTGTAAGTGAACCACCACAATTAAATGTTTTCTTTTATAAACCTTGCCATGGTTATGGTGTCTCTTCACAGCAATAGACACCCTAAGACACCACCTATATGTCAGATTCAAGCTCTTACCAGCTGTCATCAACCCTACCTAATTTTTTAACTCAGTTCAGCAGATTCATTATAAATGTCTTTTGTCTTAACCTTTATGACTATTCTTTATGTCTATTGCTTTATGATGATCAAGCATATGAATCTTTATAGAATAATAATTATCTCAATGCTAACTGGATTCATATAGGTGTTTATAAAATATTTCTGGGAATTTTCATAAATATTTTTAAATTTGACACTTTCAATACTCACAGCATGTGCATGCACATGCATTCTGATTTTTTTTAAAAAAGACAGTGATTATTGACTATAGTCAACACATACAAAGTGATACAACTAGAAACTAACTATCTGATACTGGGAATGGAGGCTCATGAATTCAAATTCTAGGACATAAAAGCTGTATATACTTTGAGACCCTGATAGATATGCTGATATATACCTATGATCCTAGCACTCAAGAAACTGAAGCGGGAAGACCAGCAATGACTTTGAGCCCTACATGGTCTATACAATGAGTTTGGTTCCTTGCCTCCCAGTACACACAAGAAAAGAAGAAAGAAAAAGAGCAGTACCTCAAATCTTGTCCTACTAATGGGAAGAAATTTGTATTGATGAAATGAACTTGAGCAGGTGTATGTGTGTGAGTGATTTATCACAGTAGATGGACTGAGAAGAATTAAAACCAGAAGTTATGTAAATATTCATTCATCTGAACAACATGATAATAAACAAAGATATAACTAAATAAATATGAGTAAAATAGCAGCGTAATTTATTGATCTTCTTCCTAAATGTATACAACCTATTTGAACGACTCTTAAATGCCTTCTGACATCCCCAGCCTCATTATACTTATATATTCTTACATATAAGAATGTATTCTTAAGTTTCACATTGCAGAGAGAGTAATCTGTGTCTGGATAGATTAAGTACAAAGCCACAACCTCATATAGGTAATCAGTAGTCCAAGACTAAGGTTTTTCATTTTTTTCTCTCCTGAAACCTCTTTAGTCATATTTATGGTTTAAGCAATCCCCCATGCTGAATCACAGAGTGTATATTAAAAAGTTAATCAATGCCAGTCTAATATATCTGCTTCGATACACTTTGCTTAATGATACAGTACAGCCCTGAACAATCTTTTCAAACAGACGAGGTTCAGAACCACTCAGTCATAAGTCTGATATAAACTTCTCTCTCTTTTCACTTTACTCTCTGTCCTTACTGTCTCTCCTCATCCCCTCCCTTCCATAGTAGCAGTATCAACAAAGACAGAGAGCATTTATTTATGCTATGCTCCTGGCACAGCGTCAAGTTTATTATATTTATCAAATCAGTTTGAAGGGGGCAGGTCTCCCACTGAAAGGATAAAGAGTCAAGCATACTTCATGCTCAGCATTATTGGTTTTAAATGGACTAATGGACATATTAGCAGATTTCAGAACATGGCCCAAACCTGAGCTGTTGTTATTAATTCATGTTACTTACTTCATTATCCAACAAAGAGAACTCTGACAACTCCACTTGACCTGGACCCTTAGAACCCCAAGCAATAATTAGAAAGGAGACAGAGGCTTGTTCTAATGAATAACAAAAGCTCTGGGAGTTCCTGTTTACTCAGTGAAAGATGAATTTCTCTTCACTTTAAATCAGGTCAGGCATAATTAGGATTAAAGACTAACTGGACTTGAAAAATGATGGGACATATGTGTCACCTCTCTGTCTAATATATCTGAATTAAAAGGATTAACCTGAATGACTAAACTGTACTGACCTTGAGTATTTAATTTCTATTCTCTGCTTGAAATACTGGAGACTTAGTAACAGATTCTCCACAAGGGAAAAGGCATAGAATCTCCATCAGTGGGTATTTTTGTCATCTTCCCTATCACAGCAAGCTAGGCCAAGTTCATAAATTATGCTTTGATCCTATACGACTGATTAAAAAAAATCTCTGAACTATTTGACCCCATGCAGTTCATTTATCCCCTCCCACATGTATCATGATATCAAAAAAAAAAATAGTGATTAAAGTTACCTGTTGCTTCTCTTATTCTTTCAAGGTGTAGTATTCATGGACATGTTCCACAGAGAAATACAAAAGGACTCCTATGGTCAAACCATGAGGCTGTTTCTTTGTGCTCGCCCTTCTCACTCTCACCACCTAGTAAACTTCATTCTTTCTCCTCTTCTAGAAAGTTTTGTGGTTTTTTGTTTGTTTGTTTTGTTTTTTGAGATGCTCAGTTTATATTGCTCATCTAAGTCTCTTCCTCTACAAAGCCCCCCGTCTTCTCTAGAGGTGGCCTCAGACAAACTCTAGAATAGTCTGTCTCCTTTCTTCTCCTTTTATATACGTTCTTCCATTTTTTCCTCCTCCCTTTTATTCTAGTGCTTCCCCAACCTCTCTGGTCTTAGTTTGCTTGAGATTTCAGAATCAAGCCATGACACTTGACCTCTAGTGATGTCTTTATAAATACTTTAGCACCTTCTTGAACGCATTAGCACTGGAGACCACTTCCTAAATATAACCCCAGCAGCAAAGACACTGAGAGAAACAATAAATGGGACCTCCTGAAGCTGAAAATCTTATGTAAAGCAAAGGACGCGGTCACCAAGACAAAATGACAGCCTACAGAATCAGAAAAGATCTTCACTAACCCCACAGCACACAGATGTCTGATCTCCAAAATATACAAAGAACTCAAGAAATTGGTCATCAAAAGAACAAACAATTCAATAAAAAAAAATGGAGTACAGACCTAAATAGAGAACTCTCAAAAGAGGAATCTAAAATGGCTGAAAGACACTTAAGGAAATGTTTGACACCCTTATCATCAGAGAAATGCAAATAAAAACAACTCTGGGATTCCATCTTACACCTGTAAGAATGGCCAAGATCAAAAACACTAATGACAACTTATGCTGGAGAGGTTGTGGGGAAAAGGGAACACTTCTGCATCTCTCATGGGAATGCAAGCTGGAACAGCCCCTTTGGATGTCAGTGTGGTAATTTCTCAGAAAATTAGGAAACAACCTTCCTCAAGACCCATTAATACCACTTTTGGGTATATATCCAAATAATGCTCAATTGTGCCACAAGGACATGTGCTCAACTATGTTCATAGCAGCTTTGATTGTCATAGCCAGAACCTGGAAACAACCTAAATGCTCCTTGACCGAAGAATGTATAAGGAAAATGTGGTACATTTATACAATGGAGTACTACACAGCAGAAAAAATAATGACATCTTGAATTTTGCAGGAAAATGGATGGAGCTAGCAAACATTATTTTGAATAAGGTAACCCAGACACAGAAAGACAATTAATTATCACATGTACTCTCTCAAGTGGTTTTTAAACATAGAGCAAAGAAAACCAGTCTACAAATTACAACCCCA
>PVIU01012852.1:0-58289 GCA_004026605.1 Ondatra zibethicus | reverse complement strand
TTGATCTCTCTTTGGTGTCTTATTGCTCTAGCTAGGACCTCAAGAACTATATTGAATAGGTATGGAGAGAGTGGACAACCTTGTCTTGTTCCTGATTTCAGTGGAATTGCTGGGAGTTTCTCTCCATTTAGTTTGATGGTGGCTGTTGGCTTGCTCTATATTGCCTTCATTATGTTTAGGTATGTTCCTTGTATCCCTGTTCTCTCCAAGACTTTTATCATGAAGGGATGTTGTATTTTGTCAAACGCTTTTTTGGCATCTAATGAGATGATCATGTGGTTTTTATTTTTCAGCTTGTTTATATGGTGGATTACGTTGACAGATTTTCATATGTTGAACCATCCCTGCATCTGTAGGATGAAGCCGACTTGGTCATGGTGGATGATGGTTCTGATGTGTTCTTGGATTCTATTTGCTAGTATTTTATTTAATATTTTTGCATCAATGTTCATGAGTGAGATTGGTCTGTAATTCTCTCTCTTAGTGTTGTCTTTCTGTGGTTTGGGTATCAGGGTAATTGTAGCCTCATAAAAAGAGTTTGGCAATGTTCCCTCTGTTTCTATTGTGTGGAATAATTTGAAGAGTATTGGTATTAGTTCCTCTTTGAAAGTCTTGTAGAATTCTGAGCTGAAACCATCTGGTCCTGGGCTTTTTTTTCTTTGGGAGACTTTTGATGACCATTTCTATTTCTTCAGCAGTTATAGGTCCGTTTAATTTGCTTATCTGGTCTTGATTTAATTTTGGTAAGTGATATTTATCCAGAAAGTTGTCCATGTCTTTAAGTTTTCCAATTTTGTGGAGTACAGGTTTTCAAAATATGACCTGATGATTCTCTGTATTTCCTCCATGTCTGTTGTTATGTCCCCCTTTTCATTTCTGATTTTCTTAATTTGGATATTCTCTCTCTACCTTATGGTTAGTTTGGATAAAGGTTTGTCTATTTTGTTAATTTTCTCCAAGAACCAACTCTTTGTCTCATTGATTCTTTGTATTGCTTTCTTTGTTTCTATTTTGTTGATTTCAGCTCTCAATTTGATTATTTCCTGCCATCTATTTCTCTTAGGTGAGTTTGCTTCTTTTTGTTCTAAAGTTTTCAAATGTTCTGTTAATTCACTAGTGTGGGATTTTTCCAGCTTCCTTATGTAGGCATTTAGTGCTATGACCTTGCCTCTTAACACTGCTTTCATTGTGTCCCATAAATTTGGGTATGTTTTGTGGTCATTTTCAGTGAATTTTAGGAAGTCTTTAATTTCTCCTTTTATTTCTTCCTTGACCCATTGATGATTCAGATGAACACTGTTAAATTTCCATGTGTTTGTGGGTTTTCTGGATTTTGTATTGCTGTTGACTTCTAGTTTTAAAGTGTGGTGATCTGATAAGGTACATTGGGTTATTCCAATTTTCTTGTATTTGTTGAGGTTTGTTTTGTTACCAAGTATGTGGTCAATTTTTGAGAAGGTTCCATGAGGTGCTGAGAAGAAGGTATATTCTTTTCTGTTTGGATGGAATATTCAATAGATGACTGTTAAGTCCATTTGATCCATAACATTTGTTAGTTCTCTTATTTCTCTGTTCATTTTTTTGTCTGATTGACCTATCCAGTGGTGAGAGGGGAGTGTTGAAGTCTCCCACTATCAGTGTATGGGGTTTAATATATGATTTAAGCTTTCGAAGTGTTTCTTTGACATATGTAGGTGCCCTTGTATTTGGAGCATAGATGTTCAGTATTGAAATTTCCTCTTGATGGATTTTCCCTGTGACTAATATGAAATGTCCTTCTTTGTCTCTTTTGACTGATTTTAGCTTGAAGTCTATTTTGTTAGATATTAGGATAGCTACACCTACTTGTTTCTTAGGTCCATTTGAGTGGTATATTTTTTTCCCAACCTTTTACTTTGAGATGATGTCTGTGTTTGAGGTTGAGATGCATTTCTTGTATGTAGAGGATGGGTTCTGTTTTCGCATCCAATCTGTTAGCCTGTGCCTTTTTAGGGATGAGTTGAGTCCATTTACATTAAGGGATATTAATGACCAGTGGTTGCTATCTCCTGTTAATTTGGTTTTCATCATTGGTGATGGTATTTTGTGCGTTTTTTTAAATATTTATTTATTATGTATACAATATTCTGTCTGTGTGTATGTCTGCAGGACAGAAGAGGGCACCAGACCTTATTACAGATGGTTGTGAGCCACCATGTGGTTGCCGGGAATTGAACTCAGGACCTTAGGAAGAGCAGGCAATGCTCTTAACCACTGAGCCATCTCTCCAGCCCTATTTTGTGCGTTTTTTTCTTCTTCGGGAATTGCTGTAATGAGATCATTGATCGTCTGTGTTTTTGTTGTAGCCATCTTCTTTGGATTGGGGTTTTCCTTCTAGTATTTTGTGTAGGGCTGGCTTTTTGGATAGGTATTGGTGAAATCTAGATTTGTCATGGAATATCTTGTTTTGTCCTTCTATGATAATCGACAGTTTTGCTGGGTATAGTAGCCTGGGCTGGCCTCCATGGTCTCTCAATGTCTGCATAATGCTTGACCATGACCATCTGGCTTTCATTGGCTCCACTGAGAAGTCAGGTGTAATTCTGATAGGTCTACCTTTATATGTTACTTGTCCTTTTTCCTTTGCAGATCTTAATATTCTTTCTTTACTCTGTATGTTTAGTGTTTTGATTATTATGTGGCGAGAGGACTTTTTTTTTGGATCCAGTCTATCTAGTGTTCTGTAAGCTTCTTGAATCTTCATAGGCATATCTTTCTTTAGGTAGGGAAAGTTTTCTTCTATGATTTTGTTAAATAAATTTTCCGTGCCTTTGAGTTGACTTTCTTCTCCTTCTTCTATACCTATTCAAATCTATTCTAAGATTTGGCCTTTTCATGTTGTCCCATATTTCATTGATATTTTGGGTTAAGCTTTTGTTAGATTTAATGTTTTCTTTAACTGATGAGTCTATTTCCTCTATTTTATCTTCCGCACTTGAGATTCTTTCTTACATTTCTTGTATTCTGTTGTTCGTACTTGCATTTGTGGTTCCTGTTCTTTTCCTCATGATTTCTGTTTCTATAATTCCTTCTGCTTGTGTTTTCTTTATTTTTTCTATCTAGTTTTCAAGTCCTGAATAGTTTCTGTTATATGTTTGAGTTCTTTTTCTTGGTTTGCTTTAAGTGATTTGCTGATATCTTCCAATTTTTTGTTTTTTCTTCCATTTCTTTAAGGTAATTTCTCAATTCATCTTTAATAATTTTAGATATTCTCTTGTGGTTATTTTTTAGGTCATTTTCTTCTGGGTCATCCATATTTAGTTGTTCAGGTCTTACTTTTGTAGTGTCTTTGGGTTTCACTGGTATTGTGTTGCTCCTTGTGGTGTAGCTTGTGATCTTACCTTTTCTACTCATCTTTTCCTCTAATAGGTATGGTTGGTGCTGTCTGAGATTCTGTTGAATAATCCTCCAGGTGCCCATAGATCAAAAGCTAAGATGGTTTTTCTTGTGGTACAGTCAGTGTCACGGTTCTAGTTATCCCGTTGGTTATTCCTGTTCCTGGAGGTAGCTCAGTGCTCCAGGGTTTTGGTCTGGTCCCTTGGAGTTTGCTGTCTCAAGCCTAGTTTGGTCCTGGCTGCTGGCTTTCTGTAAATCTTGGTCTGGATCTCCTCTTGCAGAAGTCCCTGGCTTGGAGTTAGACCTGTTCTGGTGGTGATTGCTGATTCTGGATCTGGTTGCTGGGTCAATCCTGATCTGCTTGTGTCCCGGACTGGGTTTGCTTCTGGCTTCTGTTCTCGGTGGAGCATGTTTCCTCTGGCTCTCTCTGTCCTACAAGTCTCAGTCAATTCCACTCCTGTGGAATTTGTTTCCTAGGGTGGAGTTCCTTGCCTCAGGGCAATTTTGGCTTAGATTACCAGTTTTGACCTGTAACTGTAAATCCTAGTCTGGGATCCCTCCTTCAGAAGTCCATGGGTTGGAGTTGGGCCTGGAAAGGTTTCTGGTTATGGTCTACTGTCTGGGAGGTTCTAGGCTCGGGTGTGCCCGAACCCGCAAGGGGACCTGCTTGCTTCCTCATAGGTCTCAGACTCATGCTGGGACCCACAGGGGTTCCAGGTTCCTGCCTATTCCCTTTGATGTCTCAAACCAATGCCCGAACCCACAGGGGACCTGGTTCAAGCCCACTCTCTCTGAGGTCCCAGATTCGCGCCTGGCCCTGTCAAAATCTCTGGTTCCTGCTTATTCCTACGGAGGACCCAGCCTCACTCATGCCCAGGCTGACGGAGGTCCTGGCTCCGGCCTAGTTCCTGGGGGGTCCTAGACTCTCGCCCGGACCCGCAGGGGTGTTGTCCCATGTCCACTCCCTTGAAGGTCCCAGATTCACGTCCGGACCCTCAGCAGTCTCTGGCTCTGGCTCACTCACTCTAAATGCTTAATTATTAAAAAACATTTCATTGGCTCCTAGGAGCAGCACTCTATTTCCTCAAAAGAAGACAGAAGACAAATGGGCAAAAAAAGTCCATCCGCAGTTCGCTTCAACTGCCAAGCGCTGACCACTGGGAATAACTGCCTTTCATCTAAACTGAAGATCTCTAGACAATGGACAGAATTGCTGGAATAGACAGCCTAGCTGCTCAGGTCAAAGAGGCTTGTCTTCCTACAGATTTCTTAGCCCACAGGATCTTCTGAAGCCTGGTAGGCCCTGTGCTAAACAGCAAAAGAAAAATATGACCCTCAACGACCATGGAGGACCCTGAGGGGTAGCTCTATGTGCCAACCAAGTAAGTTCTCTGTTGTTTTTTAATCAATAACTCAAGTAAAATTTTTTCCTTCTCAAAGATCTCTGAAGCAGTTTGACAGCTGAGAGGTTTTGTCATTTAAAAGGACAGCATACCAAACAAATTTCTTTTCTTTCTTTTTTTTTTCTTTTTTTTTTTTTTGGTTTTTGAGACAGGGTTTCTCTGCAGCTTTGGAGCCAGTCCTGGAACTAGCTCTTGTAGACCAGGCTGGTCTTGAACTCACAGAGATCCGCCTGCCTCTGCCTCCCGAGTGCTGAGATTAAAGGCGTGTGCCACCACCACCCATCACAAATTTCTATAAGTTATCAAGTCTCTCTCATGCTGCCTTCCATAGTCTTAAAGATACTTTTCATTATGCAAAAAAAAATCTGTCACAGTCATTCTGATACAAATATGCTACTGTCAAAACTTATCTTTTCACAAACCCAAAAAATTCTTGTGAGTTCCAGGGAACTGAATTGAAGGATCCACCTTAAACAGGTCAGATATACCCCTCTCGATTCCCTGGTCCTAAAAATTTTTTTCCTACACTAAACTTTGACCTCTGTTCTGCCAATACCTTAAACAGGTCTAAGAGATACTGAGCATTTCCATACCACAAACACCAAACAGGAGCAAAGAGAACAGCTACCCCAGAATGTAACCAGCACCCAGCTTTCTCAAGTTCCCCCCACAAGATGACGCCCACAAATAAGCAGGAAACAGTCTTGAGAATCTGCTGCCCCAATTCCTTTAACCTATTGTGCCTAACCTCCCACCTTTTTATTATAAAAAAGAGATGGGAATGTAATGATCTGTCCTGTCCCTTTAAGAGACAAGCCCCACCTACTCCCTCCCCCCCCATCCACCACTGAGGCAGGCAGATCTTCCTTCTGCTTCCAGCCTGAGCTCCTTCCTTTCTGTCTCTCTCCCGAAGAGGCAGCTTCTGCCTCTCTCCCTTCTCCCCACTTCTCCCCTCCCCTTCCCCATTTCTCTCTCTCTGCTCTTCTCCCTTCTCCCCTTTTCCTTTCCCTTCCATAACCCACTAATAAATACCCACTTTCTCTGTATGGCCTGCCTAATAGGTCTCTGTCTCTCACCCTTGGCACAGCTGCCTGCCCGGGACCTGCTGGCCCTCGTGGAACGCCACTTCTGCCTCTCGGGGAACTGTGCCATTTTATTTTTACCATAACAGTGTGAGTGAGTTAAAATCATGCACTCTAATTAATTTTAGTTTTAGCTTTCTCATTATAGGCCAATCAATGATACTAGGTATTTAGCTAATTTGTATATTTTTATCATTGCTGATATTTTTCCTGTGTCATAACTCTCCCTTCCTGAGTGGATCTTTCATCTGAAGTTCTATCTTCTCTAACCTTAATTTTGCTGTCCTTGCTTGCTTTCCCTGTAAGTGCAGTTCGCCTTCACCTATTTTCTTTTTTTCAAGATTAGGTCTCACTATGTAGCCCAGGCTGGCCGAAAACTCACAGAGACCTGGCTGCCTCTGCCTCTCAAATGGTGGGAGTAAAGGTGTGCTCCATTGCACCTAGCTTTGTTCATTTTCCTGTGTTTATCCTTTCTTGGCCTTTGGCTTCTGAGTGTCTACATTAGTAACATATTGTACAACTCATGGTCCTGTGATTTATGTTCCTTTGCCTTTTAGTACCAATTGTTTTCACTGTTGACTTTAATCTTGGTTTCTATTTCATGCTTCCTCCTTTTTATTGTTCCTTCAAGCCTTTGGTTTTTGCTTTGTTTCTGTTATTTTTTTAATCAATCTGGAGAGGAAATGATTACCTTGCCCAATGTCTGGAAGTCAAGAGACTTGCATTGTGGTCCTGGCACCCTGTCAGGAGTTGCCCAGGGTGCTACCTGGTGCTTTGGTCTACACTTTTGTGGTAAATATCTTTGTATCTCTAACTCCTTACTTTCGTGTTAATGGTAAAATCCAGAGCTGCTTCAATTTGCAGATGGTCCACTTTTTTTTTTTAAATGGTAAGGCTTAGATTATTTCATTTTTATCAGTAGCTTAATTTCTTTTTCCAAAGTTGTAGTCTTGGAGTCGGCTAGTTAATTTTTATTTCTTCTGAGTTCTGTTTGTATCCAATCTCAGTTTTCAGGCGAAAAAATGTTATTTTATAGGATAAAATTTTGGCTGTATTTATTTTATTTCATGTGCATGAGTATTTTGCCTCATTTATGTTTGTGCACCACATGTGTGCCTGATGCCCGTGGTGGTCAGGAATGGGCATCAGAGGCCCGGGAACTGGAGTTATGGATGGTTGTGAGCCAAAATGTCAGTGCTGGGAGCCGAACCAGGGTCCTCCATAAGAGCAGCAAGAGCTCTTAATCACTGTGTCACCTCTCCAGCCCCTAGTCTGTCCATCAAAAAAAAAGTTACTTGAAACTGAAGGGAGCGGGCAAAAGCACCTTGGCCTGAGATTTCAGACTCCATTTTACCTGTGGGGCGAAATAAAATTCAGGTTCCTAAGCCTTAGGGGAGCTGGGAATCTCGCAATGGATGATCCACTTCCTCCCTAAACCATAGGAATAGTCATTGTGCATCTTTTTTTTTTTTAAAGATTTATTTATTTATGGGACTGGAGAGATGGCTCAGTGGTTAAGAGCACTGGATGCTCTTCCAGAGGTGCTGAGTTCAATTCCCAGCGACCACATGGTGGCTCACAACCATCTGTAATGAGATCTGGCGCCCTCCTCTGTCGTATGGGCATACATGGAGGCAGAATGTTGTATACATAATAAATACATCTTAAAAAAAAGCGGGAAAAAGATTTATTTATTTATTACGCATACAGTGTTCTGTCTGTCTGTATGCTTGCTGGCCAGAAGAGGGCACCAGATCTCACTACAGATGGCTGTGAGCCAGCATGTGGTTGCTGGGAATTGAACTCAGGATCTCTGGAAGAGCAGTCAGCACTCTTAACCTCTGTGCCACCTCGCCAGCCCATCATTGGACATCTTTAGTTCTCCGGAAACATCCTGGCTGTTCCTAACAGCAAAAAGAACAAATGAATCAGATTGGTTGGACTGAAAGGCTTGCATTGTATGTCAGTTGACAATGATGGAACACACAAGGAAGCCTCTAATCTCTGATTTCTGATTGGTGAATATTGCAACTGTAACTTGGCAACAAATGTTTGCGACTTTTGTGCTTATAAACCCCGCTCTGCCTTGCTCCGGGCTGCTTGCTCTGTTTCCGGGAGAAACAAGGTGCGTGAGTCCTTGTCCCACAGCCCTGGTTGATCGGAGACGTGCTTATGTGGTGGATTAATAAAATCTTTGGAACCCACAGTGTTGTCTCCTTCCTCGTGGTGCATAACGGTCTGGGGGTGACAGGACAAGTTATCCAGGATGTGACTCTTCTGCTTTTTGCACTCTCGTTTAAAATCTAGGGGCTAGAGGTTCAGCTCACTGGTATAGCACCTGCCTGCAATGTGTGGGTAATCCTGAATTTGATCCCACAGGAAGAAATAAAAATAAAACAAAGGAAAACCTATGTATATGTATATACATAATTTCATATAAATATGTATATTTATATAAATTTCCTAGATGTGTTTTTCTAAGTTATTCCCCATTTCACTAATTTTTAAAAATCACATCTATTTTGATTTTCATTTCTTAGCACAGTTATCTCAGTGATGTGATAGCCATTGTCAGGTTTTATTTAGTAAATATACTTAAGAATTTTTGAGGTAGTGGCTCACGCCTTTAATTCAGATCTTCAAGTTCGAGACTAGCCTAGCTCCAGGACAGGCTCCAAAGCTACAGCGAAACCCTGTCTCAAAAAACCAAAAACACAGCAAAAAAGAAACTCTGTTTAGGGGCTGGGAAGATGGGTCAGTGGTTAAGAGCACTGGCTGCTCTTCCAGAGGTCTCAAGTTCAATTCTCAGCAACTACGTGGTGGCTCACAACCACCTATAATGAGATCTGATGCCCTCTTCTGTCATAAAGGTGTACATGCAGATAGAGCACTCATATATATAACATAAATAAATAAATCTTTAAAAGAAAAAACCTCTGTTTAGAGAAACAGGCAAAATAAAAGTCCCTTGTTGTTGCTTTGAGTTTCCTTTTTTAAAGGTTACATCTATCTATATATCTTGTGTGTGCGCACACGTGTTTGTGTGTATGTGTGCATGTGCACTCATGGAAGTCAGAGGATAACTTGTGGGAGTCAGCTCTCCTTCTCCATCATGTGGGTTCTAGGGATCAGACTTGGGTCGTCAGCCTTGGTACCAGGCACTATTCCCCTGAACCATCTCTCTGGGCTATTTTGAGTTGGGGATCTCAGCATGTTACTCAGGTTGGTCTCAAGGTCATGGGTTTAAATGATCTTCCTGCCTCAGTCTCCCAAACTATGCATCATTGCACCCAGGGTAAAACAGGATGTCTCATCCTCGACTCTCCTGACCATAGGCAGCAGGAAGCAAATGGGAGTGTTGGCAGAAAATGAGCTGCCGAGAATGGAATTGCTGCCCCTTTCTCTCCACTTTCTTCCTTAAGTTACAAATGGCTTCCGGCAAACAGGAAAATGCTGTCATTAATTTCAAAATGGTGTGTTCAAGCAGCTTGTCAAATCTTCAGGTCTGACCATGCTGTTTCTTACATTAAACAGTGTGTGCTGTTTAAGAAAGGGGGGCAGAGAGATGACCCAGCACTGAGAACACTGTTCTTTCAGAGGAGCCACGCTGGATTCCTAGCAGCCACTTCGGGAGATTTACAACCACCTGTACCTCCAGCTCCTGGAGTGCCTGATGCCCAGTTCTGGTCTCTGTGGCTCCCACATGCATATGTGTGTAAACATACAAACACAGACATGCACATAAATAAATAAAATAACAAATATTTTTTTTTACCAAAAATCGAACAGTACATATATATAGTAGAATTCACCTTATAAAAATTATTTTTCTTTCCAACAGTGTCCATTACTTACTATATATTATTTTCTTGTATATATTTTTGCATTCAATATATACTATGGTATATACTCACATTTTGCCTATGAAAAACTTTATTTAAATGGGGACATACAGTAAATAGTATTCTGAAAACTGATTTTTCCATTCTAAATTAGTCATATATTCACCTGTTGCTTAGCTTTTGGATATAACTCAGTTTGAATATGCGTCTTTAGCTATTGACTGGCTCTGGTCCTGGCACCCTGGCTGGGCAGTGAGGGAGGGAAAGCACAGACGCAGGCACAGGAAGGCTGTGCTCACCATGATGGAGCGACTGTACTCTACAGCCACAGCGCAGGGGGAGGTGCTAGTCTCTGGGGGAGCTTTCTCAGGTTGCCATCATCTGGAGGGGGAAGCTACAGGTGCTAGTCTTTGCACACACAGGTTAATCATGCCTAAACACTAAACTTGCACACACTTTCAGCACTCTGAACAGAGGCAGACTTTTCTACTCCTCCGAGCCTCCTCCTGGGGAAAGGAAGGAAGGGCTTTGCCAGTTCACAGGGGTCTGAGGCATTGGGTGTCCTCGACATGCCCATGTCAAACAAAACGCAGTCACTCAGGGCTTCCTTGGAGTCCCACGGTTGATGGACATGGAGAATTGTTTCTAGGGTCGCCTACTATGTTGTGCTGCCGTGAATGTCCTCATACACGCCTCCCGTGTGCATACAGCGTGTTCTCTAGAGGGTTTGTGCTGATTCCTGCACTTCAGCACTGCCAGCCTGCCCACAGTGGTCCTCCCCAGCCTGCCCCACAGTGGTCCTCCCCAGCCTGCCCCACAGTGGTCCTCCCCAGCCTGCCCCACAGTGGTCCTCCCCAGCAACTCTCCTCCTCACAGCCTCGCTAGCGCTTGCTTTTGTAGATTTTAAAATGATTTCCATCTGATGCATATGAACGCAATTTAATCGTTGTTTAGACTGATGCTTCTCTTGACAAGTGGTGTGGCGACACCTTCCCTTCCACTTATTGGCCTCTCGGCTATCTTTGTGGGAGAGTCTTGTCCTCTGCCACTTTTCTGTTAACCTCTTTTCTCATTTTCTTACCGATTTGTAAAGGCTCGCTGTGTATTCTACGTGCTGACCCCTTGGGAGTTATGTGTATTGAGTCACAGTCTCTTAGTCTGTGCTTGTATCCCACTTAGAGAATTCTTATTTTACAAAAGTTGTTAAGACAAACTCAAAATTACTGGCCTTTCTCCTTAATGTTCATGTCTAAAGTCATAAAAATATTCACCAATAAGAAACTGAGTAGTAGGCCAGGTGGTGGTGGAGCACGCCTTTAATCCCAGCACTCGGGAGGCAGAGGCAAGCGGATCCCTGTGAGTTCGAGGCCAGTCTGGTCTACAGAGTGAGTTCCAGGACAGTTAACCCACCTTGAAAACAAAACAAAACAAACACACAAAAAACCCAAGAAGGTCAAGGTCATTCTTGGCCACGTGCCAAGTTCAAGACCACCCTGTGCTAATGAGATCCTGTCTCAGATTACAATAATATTTTCCAATAAAAATGTTTAAATTTTGGCTAGCCCAGATGGCACATGTGTTTAGATTCAGCCACTTGGGAAGCTGGTGCAGGGTCACTTAAGCTCAGGAGTTGAGACCAGCCTGGATAAATCAACAAGACCATGGTATAAAAATGTTACATTTTTGGTTTTTATTTCGTTTTTCATATACATTTGGATTTTTAATTTTATTTTCTTTTGTTTTTGTTTGTTCTTTTTTTTTTTTTTTTGAGACAAGGTTTCTCTGTAGCTTTGGAGCCTGTCCTGGAACTAGCTCTTGTAGACCAGGCTGGCCTCGAACTCACAGAGATCCACCTGCCTCTGCCTCCCAAGTGCTGGGATTAAAGGTGTGCGCCACCACCGCCCAGCAATTTTAGTTTTCTTTCTTTCTTTCTTTCTATCTATCTATGTGTCTGTCTGTCTGTCTGTCTGTCTGTCTAATCTGTATGAGTGCATGCCGTGTGTGAGGGAGACTAGAAGAGGGAGAGCATTGATTTCCTGGAGTTGGACCTAGAGGTAGTTGTAAATTCTGGGACCCAAACTCAAGTCCTCTGCAAAAGCAGGAAGTGTTTTTTAAAGGGATCGATTCTAATTTTTTCTTCAGTCATGGATCATTGGCTAGTGTAACATGTTTTTGACAGTGTGAGGGATCGCTGGCGAGTGTAACATGGTTTTGACAGTACGAGGGGCTTTTGATAGAAAGTTTGTCATGTTCCCTTGAATGAATATTCACCTAGCTCTCCAGTTTGGTCCACTGGCAGGTTCAGTAATCCCTAAGCCCTTGCCATGGTATTTAATACTATGTTTGTTTTTGTAAGAAATCTTGACATCTGTTCTTTAAACTATCTTGGCTCTTTAATCTTTCACAAGAGCTAAAAGCTCTACAGAATAAGTCTATTGATATACGGTTTGGATTTTATTTTATTTTTTTTTAAAGATTTATTTATTTCTATGTATACAGCGTTCCGCATGCCTGTATGCCAGAAGAGGGCACCAGATCTCATTATAGGTACCTGGGAGGCACCATGTGGTGCTGGGAATTGAACTCAGGACCTCTGGAAGAATAGCTAGTGCTCTTAACCTCTGAGCCATCTCTCCAGCCCTGGATTTTATTTTTAATAATAGGGCTTTCCATCAATGGTAAGGTATGTTTGTCTCTTTATTTCATTTATGTCTTTTCTTGTTACCATCTTGTCTTTTTGAGATAGTTTCGCTGTGTAGCCCAGGTTGGTCTTGGGCTTGTGCGCCTCCAAGGGCTGGAGTTACAGGTGCCTGTTCTGCAGACGCTTATGGTCTTTGTGCTACGTCAGAGCAAACATAATTTCCTTTTCTGTATGTTTCTTGGTTATAATTATCCAGCAATGTCCAGACTATCTTGAGAATAGAAGCACAGTCCGAGTGAGCATGTGCGGGCTCACTGTTTTCCAACCTGACACAGATTATTAAGAGGGAACCTCAGCTGGGAAACTCCTGCCACCGGATTGGCCTGTGGGTGAGCCTATAGGGCATTTTCTTGATTAATGATTGATGCGGGAGGGCCCAGCTCACTGTGGGCACTGCCTCTGCTGGGCTAGTGTTCCTGGATGCTATAAGAAAGCCGGCTGAGTATGTCATAGGGAGAAAGCCAGTAAGCAGCACCCTCCATGGTCTCTGCTTTAGCTCCTCCCTCCAGGTTCCTACCCAGAGTTCCTGCCCTGACTTCCCTGGATGAGAGACTGCAAACTGTAAGCCAAAATTAACCCTTTCCACCTAAAGTTGCTTTTGGTCATGATGTTTACCATAGCAATAGAAACCCCAACTAAGATAGGACTTCATACCTTAAAGGTCAGCCTGAGGAAGGTATAGCAACACTCAGGAGGCAGAGGCAGGAGGATCTCTGTGACTTCAAGGCCATCTTGATCTACATGGAGATACCCTGTCTCAAACAAACAAACAAAACCAAATTAAAAATTGATGTATTTTTATTTCATTTCATGTGTGTGGGTGTTTTCCCTACAAATATGTTTGTACATCTTGTTCATGCCTGGTGTTTGCAAAGACCAGAGAGGGTATCAGATCCCCTGGAACTGGAGTTACAAATGGTTGTGAGCTGCCATGTGAGGGCTGGGAATCAAATCCAGCTCCTCTGGAAGGGCAGCCAGTGCTTTAAAAGCTGAACCATCATTCCAATTCCAGACTATATTATATTATATTATACTATAGACTATAACTCTTTTGTTCTTTTCTTTTCTTTCTTTCTCCCATTCTTTCTTTTTCTTTTCTTTTCTTTCTTTTTTGGTTTTTTAATTTTTAATTTTATTTTTTTAATATTTATTTGTTTATTTATTATATATACAATATTCTGTCTGTGTATGTCTGCAGGCCAGAAGAGGGCACCAGACCTCATTACAGATGGTTGTGAGCCACCATGTGGTTGCTAGGAATTGAACTCAGGACCTTTGGAAGAGCAGGCAATGCTCTTAACCACTGAGCCTTCTCTCCAGCCCCGTCTTTTGGTTTTCTTCGAAATAGAGTTTCTTTTTCTTTTCCTTTTTTTTTTTTTTTTTTGGTTTTTCGAGACAGGGTTTCTCTGTAGCTTTGGAGCCAGTCCTGGAACTAGCTCTTGTAGACCAGGCTGGCCTCAAACTCACAAAGATTCACCTGCCTCTGCCTCCTGAGTGCTGGGATGAAATAGAGTTTCTTTATGTAGCCCTGACTGTTCTAGAACTCACTCCGTAGACCAGGCTGGCCTGGAACTCACAGAGGTCTGCCTCCTGAGTGCTGGGGTTCAAGGCGTGTGCCACCACCTCCCGACTTTACTATAACTATTAATCGGAAGTTTTTAATAATTTTAAGGAAGCAGTCCTAGAGATTTTATTTGTGCCACCCAACCCCACGTTGACGGGAAGATATGCTATTGCATGTTCACTGCTGCTCTGCCCACTGCCCTCGACACAGCCTCACAAGGCTGGCGTTCTTATTAAAAGTGAGGCTTGTTTTTTGTGGCACCAGGGCCACCTTTTTGCATTGTTTCTCTTTCCTATTCATTGCAGTTAAGAGAAAATGGGTCCCAAAACTCCTGAGGACTGCACTCTTCTGGAGAATTGAAATTAAAGGACTGTACCTCAGTCAGACATTAGCAAGCGGCATTTTTAACAGTTGTTGTTGTTGGTGGTGTTTCTTTTTTTGAGGTGTGTGTGTGTGTGCATGTTCTGAATACCTTTATAACATCCCCTAAAGGCCACACTACACACAAATTGTTAAAGACTTGGAAAAAGTTTACCACTGGCTGTGGTGGCTCAAGCCAGTAATTCCAGCCCTTGTGGAGGCTGAGGCAGGAGGACAGATTTGTTTTCATCCCATCTGGCTAAACTGCCTGCTGCTTTCTGTTTCCCCTTCTTGGTCCCAAAGCCTCTTCCCCAGAGCCAGCGCTCCAATCTGCGAGGAAAACAGAATGACTGGAAATTTCCCCCTTTCCCAAGCTCTTAGGAGGAGCCGTACCATGATGGAGACTGATTCTACAGAGAGGTAGTCTCTGGGTGCTTGAGATGGGTGAACATTAAGTCCCTGAAATGCTTGCAAGCTTTCCCCTGACTTCCACTGGGAGGGCTGGGGAGTGACATGGCCCCAGTAGTTGTATGGGTAAGCAGAGCCTGGCTGCTCACCAGGAGGAACCAGGAGAGGAGGAGGCTGTGTTTGGAGTGTGGGAGAGTGGACAGAGCTCCAGGAGGCAGTATCTGTCTGTGGAAATAGTTAAATTATCTGTGTGTGTGTGTGTGTGTGTTATAGTGCGCATGTGGAGGTCAGAGGACAGCATGCAGGAGTCCATTCTCTATGTCCATCATATGGCTGCTGGGATCAATCTTGGGTCATCAGGACTGTCAGCAAGCACCTTTACCAATGGAACCGCCCGGACAGCCAGAAATATTTTTAAGGTATAAGTATGTATGAAATCACAGAGGAATAAGCCTAGGACTTTATAGTTCTAGGTAAGTGCTTTACCACTGGGATTTCCTCACACCCCCTTCCCCCTTTTTTTCTTTTGAGACATGATCTCACTAAGTTGTTCAGGTAAGCTAGGAACTCTGTGTAGCCCAGGCTGGCCTTGAATTGTGAATCCCTGCTTCTGCCTCTTGAGCTGCTGGGATTATGGACATATACCACCAGGCCTGTAAAATGATTTATTTACCTACGAATTGTTTTGTCAAAGCCAGTAGTTCTGGGTTGAGAGACAGCTCGCAGTTAAGAGTGCTCCCCACTCTTCCGGAGGACCTGAGTCAGATTCCCAGCACTCAAGCCCTGCAACTCACAACTGCCTGTAACTCCAGCTCTAGTGGATCTGATACTCTCTTCTGACCATCTCAGGCACTGTGCTAGTGGATCTGATACTCTCTTCTGACCACCTCAGGCACTGTGCTCACATGTACAAACTCAACACAGACCCCTTCATGTGCACACAATGAAAAACAATACAAAATATTTTAAGGACCATATAATTCGGAGGAGAAGAAATAGGAAAGATAAAGGTTAGTCTTTTGCTCTGTTACATTTTATTTTCAGATTTTATTTAGGTTTTTTCTCTCTCTCTCACTCTCTCTCTCTCTCTCTCTCTCTCTCTCTCTCTCTCTCTCACTCCCTTATTTAGGTTTTTTGAGACAGGGTTTCTCTGTAGCTTTGGAGCCTGTCCTGGAACTCGCTCTGTAGACCAGGCTGCTCTTGAACTCACAGAGATCCGCCTGCCTCTGCCTTCTGAGTGCTGGGATTAAAGGTGTGCGCCACCATGCCTAACTGATCATTTTCTTAGATATTGACGAGGGAGGACTCAGTCCATTGTGGGTGGTGCTATCCCTAGACTAGTGATCCTAGGTTCTATAAGAAAGCAGGCTGAGCAAGCCAGCAAAAACGGTAACCACCTCCATCAGCTCCTGCTTCCAGGTTCCCGCCGCCCTTGACTTCCTGCCCCCATTGCTCTTCATGATGAACTGTTCGGAGCTGTGTGTAAAATAAACCCTTTCCTCCCCAAGTTGCTTTGGTCCTGGCGTTTCATCACAGCAATAGTGACCCTGACTAGGACGCTTGCCCTTCCCTGATGCTGTGATGCCGAAGGCACTCAGTAGACGTAGCCCACGATCTTGGACTTCCTCGGAGCCACATTCCAAAGAAACCTCTTTTTTTTTTAAATATGTAATTTTCCAAGTTGTGGTGTTCTGAACAATTAGGATGGGCACAGGGAACTTTCATTAGTGACTCATGAACGTCCGTCTGTTTTCCTTATATGCAGGAAGGGGCTTTAAGGAGGGGGAGCCTATGAGCTTTGAATATTTTTTTTACCTTTAATTTTTTTCATTTATATAATTTTGCTTATGATTTTGATAATTATGCTAGGCTCATAATATAAGGCCAGAGCTGGTATCTGTCTTGTTTGTCACTACAATTTAAGTTAGGTGTGTATGTACATGTGTATGAAGAAGATCCAACTAGCAACAGAAAGCCAAACCTAGGACCACGACAGTGGGCTGGAAGTATAGTCGATGATAAAGTGTGTTTAGCACGTGCCAGGCCCTGGGTTCCCATACTAACACCGAACAATAGGAACAGTAGCAAAATAGGACTTGGATGATTTTGTCAAAAGCAAATAAATTTTATGGCTAATGATGTAATTCAGTGGATGGGCTGCTTGCCTAGCATCACAAGGCCCTGGTTCAATCCCAGCACTGTACAAACTGTATAAACAAATGGTTCAGACTTATAATCCTAGCACTCAGGAGGCAGAGGCAGGTGGACCAACACTTCAAGATCATTCTCAACTACACAGAGTCTGAGGCCAGATTAGACTATCTGACACCCTGTCTCAAAACAACTAAATAAAATTTAAAGTTGATAATGAGGGAAAAATTGGAAAAAAGAGTTTAGAGTTTAGTGAGGGGAGCTGTTCAGCTAGCAGATTCTCAAATAGGGCATACTGGAGTGAAGTTATTGTATTACAAATTATATAATCTATAGCTTGTTGGGAAAGAACTTTTTGATGAGGAGAGGTTAAGGGCTTATAGGGCCCTGGGGAGCGGAACTAATACCAATGAAGTACAGTTCTTCTCCGGTGGCAATCATAGCATCTCAGACCTATGGGATGCAGGTGCACCAGCAGGATGCTGACTACCGGAGGTGGTTGCTGCTGTGCGCTCCATATGCTGGGCTCAGGCCCCCTTGAAGACTGATCAACACTGTACCCATCTGTCGTTGGGAGGCCCTTGTAGATATCTGGGAAACCAGATACCATCAGCATTGGTTTCTGCTGAATATCTAAGGAGGCAGTGCGGACGGCAGGAAGCCAGCACAGGAGGCTGCTACAGGAAAGAGTGCCCAGCTGGGCAGGATGGGGCTGCTAGGCCTACACACACCAGACTCTGCATCTTCCTGAAGAGCAGGGAGCATACAACTGATACAGTTATTCAAACCACAAAACACACCAGGGCTGAATGCGTGGCCTCGGTTGGACTGGATGAAGACATTAAAGGTGGCCAGTTCCCACCTGCTCATATAGCCGCCCTCTTCATTCGGAAGGTCAAGCAAGCATAACCTGGAGCTCACTGAAGGACAGTGGACAGTTTTCTGTGTCAAAGAAGACCAGATAAACCCAAACTGCAAGCACACAAGTGCAGCTTGGTCCGAGGAACAAGAAGGGCTTTGCGGAACTCATCCCATTTTCCTTTATGTTCCGCCAGTGCTTGCTTGCTCCCTCTGTATAGACGTAAAGAGAAACAATTAGAAAGAGAATTGCTGATGTGGCCTTAATGTTAACATGTAACAGTTTTTTTCTGATGTCTCTCAAACACACTTGTAGCAAAGGCTTGCCCAATGCAGTGTTCTTTGGAGGTGCCCTGGACCTTTTGGAGGGGGAGCCTTGTAGGTTTTTTTGAGAGTATGCCCTTGAAGGGGATTGTAGGATGGTCTGTTTCTCCGTTTCCTGATTCATGATGTAGGCAGCTTGTCCCAAGTATACTCCCACCATGATGTCCCTCCCTTGCCCAAAGCAATGGAGCTCTTCAGTCTTGAACTGAAATCTCTCCAGAACCATCAACTAAAATAAATCTCTTTATTGCATAAGTAGCTGCAGCTGGGACTTCACTGTAGCGATGGAAGGCTAATGCTGTTGCCAGCTGATTTTTGTGTTTCCAATTTAGAGAGCATGCAAACCGAAAGAGACCGACTGTTTATTATCCCAGTTTGAAAATGGTAGGCCAGTAAGCTTAATGTGCAATGAGCATAATGTCTTAATAGAAGACAGCTACATTCTTATATATTCTTCTATTCAATTTGCTATATTGTGTCAGTTAGAAACTGGAATAAGAAGCTGGCCTCTCCCAAATATCGAATTGGGACGGGAAAGAACATTTTATATTTTCAGGTAATTCTGGGTGTCCTTCCTTGACACTGTACTAAAGCTGAAGAAGGAGTTGTTTCTTAAAACACAGTAGCCACATGACACCAAGAGATCTATCGCTGAGCTTCCTGCTGCACACAGAACCCTTTGACCTGCATTTTCATATGTGGAAAAGGAATCTTTCCCTGCGTACGATTTTGTGGCTACCATGCAATTGGCCAACTGGAAAATTTGGTTCACTGAGTTATATATCTTGCAAATGTCTGCCCATTTCATTAAGTGATATCAAAGCAGTCACAATCATTTATGTGACCACAAGGCTCATCAAAAAAACACTTTCAGGTCCTAGGGATCTGAGCCCAGAGAGATGGGCACAGCTCTTTCAACACTTGAACTTTCACTTCAGACCTGGTCTTGACTCTGGTGCTGAGGACTGAACCCCACACCTCGTACGGGACGCCATCATCACCATGAGCCCGATTGCTGACTTGAAATCTCAAAATTCCTCACTGGCAACAAATACAAAAACAAAAAATTGCTTTCTTTGAAATAATCAGATTGTTTTGTTCATTTTCAGGCAACAATGATGCTACCTGAAAACAGCAGGCAGGTTAGCTTGCAGTTCACACGCGTGCTCCCTTGATCCTCCAATCAACAGGCGGCGGTGTGCTTTGTGGGTAATCTCTAGTTGTTCCACGGAATAGGATGAAAATGTATATTCAGGTTCAAACTTAAGGAAATAAGCATTGTTCTAGTTCCACCCAGGACACTCCTCCTTTCCTGTGAGTGTGTGGAAGTGAGGAACAGTGGCAACCTGTGTGGTTGGCACTATGGCACAGCCACCCCGTACAAATGGCACCACCAAGAAGGAGGCCAATAATGAGCTAGTTACACAGCAAGAATGGTATGATTTCAAAGACCCATGGGGCTCACGGACGCTGCTTTGAAAATACTTGTTTTACTACATCCTCTTGGCTTACTTAGTACTAAGAAAGTCATAATCTTTCTTCCCCATATTGACATCTATTTTCCACAGATGTCTTATGTTTGGCATTGTAGGAAAAATTGGAATCAAGAATAATATTTGTGGCTAGGCAGCGGTGGCACACACCTTTAATCCCAGCACTCGGGAGGCAGAGGCAGGCGGATCTCTGTGAGTTTGAGACCAGCCTGGTCTACAAGAGCTAGTTCCAGGACAGGCTCCAAAGCTTCAGAGAAACCCTGTCTCAAAAAAAAAATATTTGTTATTCTGACTGCTTTTGGAACTGATAGTGTTCTTTTCTTATTTTGTACCTGGATCTAGTTAACTTTTTCTTTAATATAGTGATCTTTGAGCTAGAAGCTTAAAAACTTTTTTATTTTGACTTCCTTCCCATTCTCCCCTCTACTTAGGCACAGCAGTTATTAGTTTTTAATTAGTTTTATTTTATTTTTATGTGGAAGAGTGTTTTGCCTGCATGTATATTTGTGCACCGTGTGCATGCTCAGTGCCTGCAGAAGCCAGAAGAGGCCATTGTATCCCCTGTGACTGGAATTATAGGCGGTTGTGAGCCACCATATGGCTGCTGGCGTCAAATCCGGGTCCACCAGAAGAGCAGCCCATGCCATCAGCTGCTGAGCGGTCTCTCGGGCCCCTGGAAACAATAGCAATTCTCGAATTTAATGTTTTCTCTCCTCTACTGCCATAACCCTTTTCTCATTATTTCATTCATTGAAAAATTTTATTACACCTATTTATTTTGTGTGGGAGGCTTCCATGGCAAATGCGGAGGTCAGAGGATAGCCTGCCGATGTTGGTTCTCTCTTTCCACCATGTGGGCCCTGGGATTGAACTCAGGTCATCAGGCTTGGCTGCAGGCACCTTTGTCCACCGAGCCCTCACCAGCCCTTCCATTCATTCTATTCCCTCTTTCTCAGTGTTAGCACGGCAGACCAGGGTGGCCTCGGACTGACAGATCCGTCTGCCTCTGACTCCCAAGTGTTGGGACTAAGGGCGCGCACCACCACTGCCCCGCTGTCATTAATATCTTAAGGAAGGGGGGTTATGCTGCTCATAGTTTGAGTGGACCGACCATCAGGGCAGCAGGAGCGTGAGTGGGCAGGCTGTGTCTCATCAGGAAACAGGGATGAAGGCTGCTGCTGGCGGGGGGGGGGGGGCTGACTCCTTTCCATTCAGTCCAGTCCTGGTAGTTGCTCACACTTAGGTTGGGTCTGCTAGGTGTTTCTGAAGCATATTATTACTATAATTGTCGTAATGGAGGCAGGGTCTCACTGTGTTCCTGTCTGGCCTGGAACTCACTATGTAGACCAGCATCCCATCCCTGGCCCATCTCATCCCATCCCAAAGTCTCATTTTTATTTCATACTGAAAACTACATTTTGTTCAACTCTTGGTGTGGGAGAATTGTCTGTATTCTGTCAATCATGATTTAAATAAATGCTGATTGGCCATTAGCCAGGATGTATAGGTGGGACAACCAGACAGGAAGTAGAGGCGGAGCAAGGAGAATAGGAGAATTCTGGGAAGCAGGAAGCTCTCTCAGGACTCCTGCCCAGACCACCGAAGAAGCAGGATGTGACCTGCCCTGCTGAGAAAGGTACCGAGCCATGTGGCTAACATAGATAAGAATAATGGGTTAATATAACTTATAAGAACTAATACTTAGCCTGAATTAATGGGCCAATCAGTTTATAACCTAATGCAGACTCTCTGTGTGATTTTCTCTGGGACTAAATGGCTGGGGGACCGGGCAGGACATAAACCCCAACGAGCAGACCCCTCATGTTACAAACTCTAAAAATCTCCATTATCTTAACAAATCTCAAGACTGTTCATAAGTCCAAAATCCTTTTCTGAGGCCCAAGGCACCCTCTTAACTGTGAGCCTCTGTAAACTCAAAACACAGGTGACATATTTCTCATATAAAATGGCAAATAAAGATTCCCATCTCAGAAGGGATAAATGGAGGCATAGTAAGGGGAGATCAGAACAGAGGAAGAGTAAAACCCAGGAAGGTTCTGGAGCCTTAACACAGGCCTCGGCAGCCCTGCTCATAGCTGTCGTGTCTGTAAAACACCAGTCCCCGTGGACAGCTGCTCAGGTTGGCTGCCAGCGGAAGTGTGCCCAGCCCTGTGGCCCATGGCTGCATCGGCCTCTGAGTACTTTCTCAGGAGGCCGTTCTCCAGCAGGGAACCCCTCCAGTGGCGCTCTCTTCTCAAATGAACTCGTGTTTTCACAAAATGGAAACCTAAAAATGAGTTGATTACACATGGAAGGCCTGCACTTTTCTAGCGGGAAGGACAAGGGGCTGGGAGGACAGGAGGGAGTGTAAGCATATTGGGGGCGGGGTAGAAATCAGTGCGGGTGTCCATGGACCTGGATCCGCTAAAGATGAAGGTACGGGCAGTTGTGTGCCAGCTGACATGAGTGCTGGCTGGGAACGAAACTCAGATCCTCCAAAAGAGCAGAAAGGGGTCTTGACCCCTCACTGAGGACTTCCCTGGTGGTCAGGATTCTGTGGGGTTTTTTTTTTGTGTGTGTGTGTTTGTTTGTTTTTGTTTTCCAAGACAGGGTTTCTCTGTAGCTCTCAAGTGTGTCCTGGAACTAGCTCTTGTAGACCAGGTTGGCCTCGAACTCACAGAGCTCCGCCTGCCTCTGCCTCCCGAGTGCTGGGATTAAAGGCGGGCGCCACCGTGGCCCAGCTGCGGTCAGGATTCTGTACTCTCGCTCACTGAGCCTCATGCCCCACCCCCATAATGAGTCTAAGTCTCAGCAAAATGACCATGAAGGTCAAGGCACCCAGGAGTCCTTCATTTAGAGAGCCTAGCCTTCCAAGCCACTGTACGTGGTGGACTGTGAGCACTGGTTCAGAAATAGGAAATACATTTTTGGATAGCAAAAGAAGCTTGTGGTGAGGGAAATTATGTGGCTTTGGGCTGCAGATTTCAGAGTGTATTTGACTTATTTTAAAGAAGGTCATATTAAGTCAGGTGGGTTTTTATAGTTGCCGCTTTGAACTTTCCCGAAAGCCTTTAAGTCTTAAGCTGCCTCTTGTTTTGATCTTGGCAGGTTGCTACAGCTTCTGTCAGAACCTTGCAGCTTGTCTAGCCACCAAGGCAAACCACACATGCTGTGCCTTAGCAGAAATGCGGACCAGAACAATGCAGGTCTCAGGCAGGTCTCAGGGAGCTCTGCTCCATACTCAACTTTCAGCTCTGGCCCTGGTCTAATGCAACCTGTGTTGAGCTTTGTGGAAACTTCAGAAGTTATTTGGAGAAAGCAGAGGAACCTAGAAAGCAGCCCCAGCCAAAGCAAGAATTTGAGGTCAAGGAGAAAAACCAGGATTTCGTGTGTGTTTCTGTCTTTTGTTTTAGTTTATTGAGTTTATTCAATTTATTTTTTCATGTGTTTAGCCTGCCTATATGAGCGTGCACCACATGAATGCTTGGTGCCTGTGGAGGTCAGAAGATGGTATCCTATCCCCTGGATAATGGAGTTGCAGATTGTTGTGGACCATGTGGGGGCTAGGACTCGAACCCAGGTCCTCTGGAAGAGCAGTCAGTGATCTTAACCACTGAACCATCTCCCTAGCCCACTCCTGTGTGTTTCTTTTAGGAACCTGTAGGCAGAAAACAGTTGCTTTTAAAATACAAACTGGAGGGAGGGAGGGGAAAAAATGAAGATGTTGAAATAAAAGAAAATGTTTCTGAGGAAAAAAAAAGAATTAACTTGCTATCTGCATGTAATTCATAGAAAAATAAAATAAAATACAAACTGGTCAAATCCATGTGAATTTCAGGCCCTTGTGAAAAAAATGGCTTTAAAATATTGTTGTCATCTGGGCGGGGGTGGTGCATGCTCCCCACGCTTTAGGCAGAGGCAGGCAGTTCTCTGAGTTCAAAGCTGGCCTAGTTTACAGAGCAAGTTCCAGGTCAGCCAGGGCCACACAGAGAAACCCTGTCTTGAAAATGCAAGTGAACAGCCCCAAAACAAAACAAAACCAAACAAAAAACCGAAACAAAAATAAATTATAGTCATCAGGAGGCTTTGCTTCATGGTAATTACCTTTTTAAAAATTTATTTCTTTTAGTTTTTTTTAAATCTTTTTTTAAAATTTATTTATTATGTATATAGTGTTCTGTGCACCTGATCTCATTATAGATGGGTGTGAGCCATCATGTGGTTGCTGGGAATTGAACTCAGGACCTCTGAAACAGCAGTCAGTTCTCTTAACCTCTGAGCCATCTCTCCAGCCCTTCTTTTAGTTTTTGATGCTAGGATTTAATGTATAGCCTTATGTCTGCTAGGAAAGCTCTCTGTTCCTGGGTTACACACACCTTCAGTCTCTGTGGTAATATCGTCTTGATCTGAGTGCTGGTTACGGTGTGTGGTTTTTGTGTGTGTTTGTGAACGGTCCATTTGGTTTATACATTTAGTACATGAATGTATACTTCAGAAGAAAGTTTATTTGAAAAATAATTAGTGCCAAATGGTTAACAGACAGCATTGTCTGATCAAAGTTCATTCTGTATATACTTTTTCTTTCCTCATTTTCCCTTCCTTTCTTCCTTCCTTCCTCCCTCCCTCCCTCCCTCCCTCCCTCCCTTCCTTCCTTTCTTCATTTTGAGGCAAGGCCTTGCAATATTGCAGAGGCTGATCTTGAACTCCAGGCTTAAGCAACCTTCCCATCTTGGCCCCCTGAATAGCAGATCAGTCCTGCGCCACTGAGCCCAGCTCACTTGTGCTTTAAGTAAATATCTTAATGCTTGTTGTGGTGTGAATCTGGCCCATCCCTCCTCAGGCTCATGTGTCCAAATGCTCGGTCACAGTGATCTTGGGGAGGTTATGGAACTAGGCCCTGCCAGCAGACATGGGTCATGGGGAACCAGCCTTGAAGACTGTATCAGTATTGGTGCTGGCCCACACTTTCTCCTTCCTGGTCTGCCAAAACATGAACAAAGTTCGCGCCTACAGTCACGGAGCCAACTCGCTGAGGTGCCCACACCTTCAGTGTCGTGACAGACCATACGCTAAGGGACTGGGAGCCAAAATAAACCTCTCTTCCCTTAGTTCCTTCTATCACAGTGGTTCTCAACCTTCCTAATGCTACGACCCTTTAATAAAGTTCCTCATGTCATGGTGACCCCAACCATAAAATTATTTTCGTTGCTACTTCATAACTGTAATGTTGCTACTGCTATGAACTGTAATGTAAATATCTGTGTTTTCTGATGGTCTTAGGTAGCCCCTGTGAAAAGGTCTTGAGAACTGCTGTTCTATAGCTCTCCTGTCACAAGTCACTACTGTGCTGTTAAACAACCGTTCGACACCCTTCGCCACGACGCCGAGCACTTCCTAGCGCATCGTCTGTGCGTTACAAGAGTCTTCTGTTAACATTTCTATATTGTATGTGTTTGTTATGTGGGATGTGTGCATCTGAGGGCTGGTGCATGCCACAGTGTGAATGTGGAGGTCAGGGCAAAACTCGAATGATTGAATTCAGGTCTTTGGGTTCGGCTGCAAGTGCCTTTACCCGAGCCATCTCATCGGCCTAGCCTTTTAATGTTCTACAACTGTCATGTAAAGGACATCATGGCCCCTTTTCATTCCTGATATCGCTAACATATCTGCCTATTCTTTACTTACTTACCAATATTGCTGTGAGTTTCTCTACTTTATATTTGTATATTTAATGTGTGTGTGTGTGTGTGTGTGTGTGTGTGTGTGTGTGTGTGTGCACGCGCGCACTCATGGGGGTCCGAGGACAAGTCACAGTGGGTTGTCTCTTTCCGTCATGAGGGTCAGGTCATCAGTCCTGGCAGCTAGTGCCTTTACCCCGTGAGCCACCCTGTTAGTCTCAAGTTTCTCTCTTTTGACATCTACCTTGTTTTCCTTGATCCCTCAACAATTTTATTTCTATCTCATTAATTTATGTTTTACTTAAAGTCTTTGGCTACATTTTCTTTGGAACTTTCCCTATTTTGTAAGATTGCCCGGTTCCTTTTCTTTTCTTTTTTTTAATTAACTAACTACATGTATATATGTTTGGTGTATGTGAGAGGGGGCTATATAAGAAATGGCATGCACATGGAGGTCAGAGGACAACTTCAGGAATCTGTTCTCTCCTTCTACCACGTGTTCTAGAAATCAAATTCTGAGAGCACGTCTAGCTAGTGTCTTTACCTGCTGTGATGGCCAATCTTGATGTCCCCTGGACTGGGTCTGGAATCAAATAAGAGGTCAGCGACTGGGCTCTCCTGTGCGGGGCTTTCTGGATCAGATTATTTGAAGTGGGGAGACCCACCCCAGTTGTGGCTGTCCAGATAAAAAGACGGAAAGACGCTTTCCTTTCCGCCCGCTCAGTCCGCTCTTGCTGACGAGCCATCTCTCCCTGGCCTCTGCTGCTTTATTCCTTCGCTGATGTTAGGATTGTCTTCATCTGGCGTGCAGCGTAGACTGAGCATCAGCAGCTCGCTAGGATCCTCCAGAACTTCACGGCCAGACCGGGACTGCTAAGACACCCAGCCTAGGGGACTGAGCAACTACTAGATTCTTGACCTGCACAGGGTCAGAGAGCAGTTACTAGACTACCCAGGTTGTAGTGTGTGTGTGTGTGTGTGTGTATTTGTGTGTGTTTGTGTGTATGTGTGTGTGTAGGGAGAGAGAAAGAATGAAAGTTTTCATGCTATCGGTTAATTGGTTATGTTCTTCTGGAGAACCTTGACTAACACCCGCTAAGCCTTTCACCAGCCCCTGACTCTTTTTCTACACACTATTAAATACATCTTTCTATTGGATTTATTCTAGTTTCCCAAATTTGTGCAGCTTGCTGGATCAGAGGATTGGTCCTTCTCACCAAACCTGAACATCCTTGGACACTGTATCTTCAAATGTTGTTTCATTATTTCCATTTTCTACAGGGCCTCCTCTGAAGCAAGCTGAGTGGTTCTTGTTGTCTTTCACGTCTGTTAAGCTTTTGTTCAGGTTTTCCATCTCTGAGTCAATGGACTGCATTATAAGTAAATTCTTTGAATCTGTTTTTCAGTTCACTGGTTCTCCCTTCAGCTGTATTTACGTTATTGTCTAATAAGTCCATTGATCAATTTAAGGCCATTTATTTTTCACTTATAGAAGTTCTACTTTGTTCTCTTTATCATTTTTAGTTATATGTGTGCGAGTGTACACATAAGAGTCCAGAGCTGCGGAAGCCTCTGGAGCTACAGTACAAACAGCCGTGCAGTGCCTGACATGGCTTCTGAGAATCCAGTCTGAGTCTTCTAGGAAAGCAACCTGTGCTCGTTCTTTCGAGCCCCCTACTTTGTTCTTTTTAAAATCTGCCTCGTGTTTCACAATAGTTTCTTATTTCCTACTCAGTTTGTTGTTCTTGCTTTTGTTTCCTTTTCTCTCTTTCCCTATTTTCCTTGTTTTTGAGGTGGGGTCTCATACAACCCAAGCTGGACTCAAACTCGCTGTGCAGTTGCTTGCAGAGGATCCACTTCTAAAGCGGCGTTCTCACAAGCCTGGTGAGCTAGCGTGGCTGCCGAAGGAGGTCGATTGCTTGCTTGCCTCTCCATGGCAGGGCTTGGCTGTCTTCACAGCATGGCAGCTGCTTTCCCTCGGAATGCCTGTTCTACCGGAGCGGAGCTAGAGGTCAGAGTGTGCTAAATGACAGCCTTGGAGTCGGTCATTGCTGTGGCACACTGCTTCCTCTCTGCTCAGTCACTGAGGACAGGCACTAACCACGTGTAAGAGTGAATGTCAGGGTCAGGGGTCACCAGGTGTGGCTGCTCTTTCTTCCTCCTTCTCCTCCTCCTCTTCTTTCTGGAGACAGGTCTCACTGCATAGCTCTGGTTGGCCTGGAAGTCACTACATAAACCAGGCTAGCCTTGAACTCAGAAAGATCTGCCTGCCTTTGCCTCCTGAGTTGTTGGATATTAACCAAGCACATTTTTCCTCATCCTGTCCAGTATCATCTCCTGTTAAATCCTAGGCTTATCTCCTGAGCCCTGTAATCTGTTCATTAAAGTGGAAACCAAGCCCTGGTCTGACAAACTCAGAATGGAATCCAAGCCAACTAATTTGCAGAGTTCCTGTTTGGAGTTGGCATTTGGAGGTTTCAGTTAGACAACCATGATTTTCCTATTACTCTTATGTTTAATTATGCATAGGTGTATGTACGGATATATGGGTGTGAGCACAGGTGTCCTGCCTGCCAGAGGTGTTGGATACCCCTGGAGTTGGAGTTACAGGCCAAAGTGAGATGCCAGAAGTGGTTCCAGGAACTGAGTTCAGGTCCTCTGTAAGAGGAGCAAGTACTCTTAACCACTGGACTCTCTGTCAAGCTGATTTTCCAATTATTAGACTTGTAACTTTGAAAGGAGTCTGTACCACTTGAACTTCAACCTTTCCTCTAGTTTAGTATGAATGTCTAAGAATACTAACGTCCTTGGGGCAACTTTAGTCCCTTATATATTTTTGAAATGTAAAAATTTTATTATCATTCAGTTCTAAATATATTTTAATCTCCCACCATGTTTATGTCTGAGTTTCATGAATTGTTAAATAATCTTTTACAAGTAATTGTAAATACTTAATTGTTGGTGGGGTCTCTCCATGTCCCAGTAGCTGCTCCTAAATAACTGCACAGAGACTTATTATTAATTATAAATGCTCAGCCAAGAGCTTAGACTTATTTTTTGCTAACTCTTATAACTTAAATTAACCCATTTCCATTCATCTCTGTGCTGCCCCGAGGCTCGTTTAGCTCAGCTATAAACTTCCCACGTTGCTGCTTCTGCATCTGGCTTGAAACTCCTCAGCCTCCACCCTTCCTAGTCTGGCTCTCCCACCAAATCTTTCCTGCCCAGCTATAGGCCAGTCAGCTCTTTATCAACCAATGAGAGTGATACATATTCACAGTGCACAGAAGGACTATTCCACAGCACGCACTTTCTGGCTAGTGAATGTATTCACAGTAGGGACAATATGAATTGGTTTTCAGGGGAAGGTTTTGCTGCAGCGGTTAACATCATCCAAGTTGTCATATTGTTTGGAAAAATATGTGTGCCTCTCTCCCATTCCACAAGTTAGCTCACATGAGCACTATTCCTCACCTGGTTTGCTACAGCTGTATCTTGTATAGCTTCTTCCATGATGTCCATAGAGAGCTGTGTTTCAGGGCTGGGGAGTAACACAGGGACACAGCATTTGGGGATCATGCACGAGGCCCCAGTTGTTCCTCCATTCCACAAGTAAAATAAAATAAAAATAGGAGATGTGGTGGGGGCTAGAATCTACCCATTTCACACACTTGTAAATTTATTTGTGGACCTATCAGAATGGTTGTGGGTTCTAAGATTAATAATTCTAAGCCAGGTGGTGGTGGCACATGCCTTTAATTCCAGCACTTGGGAGGCAGAGGCAGGTGGATCTTTGTGAGTCTGAGGCCAGCCTGGTCTACAGAGTGAGTTCCAGGACAGGCTCCAAAGCTACAGAGAAACCCTGTCTCAAAAAACAAACAAACAAAAACAAAATAATAATAATAATAATTCTGGTCATAGTTATTCAAAATAGAACCAGGTGTGGAGGCACATGTGAAGCATTAGTCTAATTAGTCTTAATCAATAAAAACCAGGAGTCAGATATCAGGGTAAAAAGCTGAAAGATCAGAGAAGAGGAGCAGCCACCAATTGCCCAACTGCTTCCTACCTGTCTCCTTCCTACATCCAAAAGGGCACAGATCCTGTCTCCATCCTACTTTATCACTTCCTGTCTGCTTCTTCTGAGTGCTGGAATTAAAGGCATGAGTCTCCAGAGTGCTGGAATTAAAGGCGTGAGCTACAATTGCCCAGTTTCTATGGTTAACTGGGGCTAGCTCCGCCCTCTGACCTCCAGGCAACCTTTTTTGTCAGAACACAACAATATACCCCAGAACAACATGCCTTTACTCCTACCCCAGCACTCAGGAGGCAGAGACAGGTTTTCCCTGCAGACTCACTGTCACTAATTGCTATTGGATTAATTTTATATATATCTATATAAAATCTCAGTGTTCTATTGCTGTGAAAAGACATGGCAACCACAGCAACTGGCTGGCTTACAGTTTCAGAGCAGGTTTAGTCCATCGTCATCAGGGCGGGAAGCATGGCTGCACACAGGCAGACATAGTGCTGGAGAAGCAGCTGAGAGTTCTACATTCAGATCCACAGGCAGCAGGAAGACAGAAAGCCGCTGGGCCTGACTTGGACTTTTGAAGCCTCCAAGCCCACTCCCAGTGGCACACTTCTTCCAATAAATAGTGGCGGAATAGCCCTGCCTGCTTGTGGAGGCCCAAAAATGTGAGCCTATTTCCACCTTGACCAAAGGTCAGAGAGTTGGAGCTTACCTCTATTCCTTCAAGGTTATTGTCTGTTTCTACTTCAAACAAAGGTCCCACCTAGATTTAGATTAGAGTTCTGCTTTCTCAAGGTTATTGTCAACAGGTGCGGCTAATATCCAGACCTTGTATTTCAGGTATAGAGAAGTAGATGTGTTTCTACCTCAAACAAAAGTCTAAGGAGCCAGCTAAGTTCCTACTCCCTTAAGGGGATAACAATGGATTCCACCCAGGGAGTGGTTTGCCTACAGAATGTTTTGGTCTAGGGTGTGAGCGTGACTTGTTTGGTTCTAGCAACAGAATGTTTAACTATGAATGTAGCCTGCAACCTTCAACTGGGCTGTTCACTTCCTTGTATCATGTTAATGCAGTTTTTTATCTTACTCCTACCTTTTGAGGTCAGGGGTATTTTATGTAATTGGAAATTAAATGCAGGTTATAGGTATTCACTGGAACTCCCTCCCGGTACTATCCTATATGTTTCTGTTTTATTATTTTATTCACATCTTTGTACTCTTTGTGTATTTTTCTGATCCCCACGCCTCTACCCTGGCAAGTGGTATTTTTGTTGAGGCTGGTCCCCAGCACCTGCTACAACAAATAGTGCCACTCCCTGAGCAGTCAAATATATGCGCCCATGGGGGCCATTCTCATCCAAACCACCACATATGTGCATATACAGGCACGTTCCCAAATATAACCTGCTCCGTCCATATAATGTTACTTGTATATGTGTTTTCAGGGCTGCCCATTTGACATTGGACAACCAATTGGTGTGCTCTTCCCTGGGGAAGACCACCTCTCCTGCTCCCGGCTTCAACCATTTGCTTATAGTTCTTTGTGTAGGGTTGAGGCCTGGTGGGATAGTCACTCCCTCCCGTCCACTTTACCATGTCTACTGGTGCCATCTTTGCTCAGCTCATGTTTGGGCAGACATATTGGTGAGACTTTATGGGTGTAGCTTCTCAAATTCTGAGATTCTTCTTAAAGTTAACCCACCTGGTTCACCACTGAGCCATGAGAAATCTCTTTGCTAGTGGCTCTAAGGTCACTGAAGAACATCACTTAAGAGATTATTTTGAACAATGTGGGAAGCTTAAAGTGAGGGGAAGCATGGTATTACTGCAGCTCATTTCAATTTCTAGTATAGAAGCCAGGTGTGGTGGCTCATAACTGAAATACCAGCATTTGGGGGGATTGAGGCAGGTGTGTTGCTGTTAGTTCAAGATCAGCCTAATCTACATAGCAAGTTTTGATGAACCAGCCTAACTCTGTTTTAAGATTAAAAGCCATCTTGTTACAAGGCCAAAGATTAAGTTCATGTTTTCTGTAAAACTTGGATGTGACATATTTCACACACCCCTAACCTCCACCCTGATAAGACATTCTGCCAAATAATTTTGAGATGTCCACCCAAGTCCCTGCATAACCAAAAACCTTGGACACTCCATTCCCTTGCAGTTTTTTTGGCTATATAAACCCCACTCTTTCGTACGCTCAATGCTATTTTCTCAAACCCCACTTTAGGGAGCATAGCCCTGGCTGACAGAAAATAAAGCTTCCATAATTTGACCAAAGAAGTTGGGTAAAGGTCTTTACTCTCATTCAGTGGGATTAACACTTGCAGCTGTTCTGCAGAGACTCCATTCCAAAGACACAGAAACAGACCCACCCATCTACAGAGTGGAGTGGAGGACTCAGGAGTAACCCATGAAGCTATAATCGTCCAATATATGACAGAGGTGCCAGACAGCTTCCTTAATGAGCAGTCCTGGGAGCATGGATGTCCACATGCAGAAGGTTGGAACGAGGTCCCTGTCTCTCGTATAGTCTCACAGACTAGAAAGGGCACCTCGACAAGGATCAGAGATCTTAATATAAGAAACTGCTGAAGGGAAGCACTTCCGGATTTAGGCACAGAAGGCTTTTCAGCTGTGGCTCCAGTCACTCAGGAAAGAGCGCGTCTTGATAAAAGGATTTAAAAGTTTCTGCACAGCTGAGGAAAAGCTACCATAGTGAGCCTTCACCCTGGAGAACGGGGAGAGGCTTTGGCAGCTATTCATCTGACAGAAAATTAGTATCCAGGAGAGATACATGAAGAACTCAAAACTTAAACATCAAAAGCACAAATAATCCAGTAAATGAATGTGTGAATGAAAGAAGCAGACACTTTTCAAGTCAAGTATAAACAGCAATGAGTGTATGGAAAGGGTGTTAGAGAGTCGGTTCAGCAGTTTAGAGCACTGGCTACTCTTCAAGAGAACACAGGTTTAATTCCAAGCACCCACACAACTTCTAACAACTGTCTAACTCAGTTTCAGGAAACAAAGTCTTCTTCTGGACTCCTCGGGCACTGTATGCATGTGGTACACCAATATACAGTGCCCTTTTTTAAAATTTTTTTTTGAATATTTATTTATTTATTATGTATACAATATTCTGTCTGTGTGTATGCCTGCAGGCCAGAAGAGGGTACCAGACCTCATTACAGATGGTTGTGAGCCACCATGTGGTTGCTGGGAATTGAACTCAGGACCTTTGGAAGAGCAGGCAATGCTCCTAACCTCTAAGCCATCTCTCCAGCCCTGACAGTGCCCTTATATATAAAATAAAACAAATAATCTTTTTAATTTTAAGAAACTTGGAAAATTTGAACAAAAAACAATATATATAAGTTTGTATAGCCAAGAAACTGAGAGAATTCCCAGTAGGCTAACTTCAAAGGGATGTATATTTGTCATAGAAAACATTTTAAAAAGAATCTTGAAGAAAACAAGAACTAATTAGTTTCATATAAGTGATCTTGAGTAAGATCAATAACTGATTTGTAAAACTCAGTGGCATGACAAAGAATCCTAAAAGAAAGACTGTCAACAATTCTATACCCAACACAACTGTCATTCAACCATTAAGCAGAGTCTGGAGCTATAGCTCAATGGTAGAGCACTTGGCTAGCATGCACAAAGGCCTAGATTGGGTTCCCAGCACAGAAGGGGGCAGGGAGAAAGAAAAAGGAATTAATCCAGTTTCACATGAAAACAAAACAAAACAAAAACCAGAGACTTAATTACTAGACATCTGCCCCATAAGAAACTAAAATGAGCCCCTTACAATGACAGGCATAAATTCAATCCCATCAGTAATTACACTGGGACAAAGGGTATAGCTCATTTACCATACATGGGGCCTTGAACTCTATCTCCAGTACCGAATGAACCAGGCATGGTGGCACATGCCTTTAGTCTCAGTCTCTTTAATCCCAGCACTCAGGAGGTAGAGGCAGGTGGATCTCTGTGAGTTTGAGGCCAGCCTGGTCTACATTATGAGTTCTAGGCCAGCTAAAGCTGTATATAGATACCCCGTCTTTTAACAAACAAATAAAGTCGGGAAGGAGGAAAAAAAGTGAAATGCAGATGCAGTCTGAAAGTAGATCAATTACCTAGTGTGTGCAAGGCTCTAGATAAGATGCCCAACACTGTTCCCGGGTGTCACCATCTGAAGAGGGTCTTTCTAGGTTTCGGAGTTTTGTTCAGAGAACTAGATTGCAAAATGGCAGAGGATTGTATTCAGAAGCAGAGTGACAGTACAGATCAGGGGCCTGTGAGCTGTGGCTCCTCAGAGTTAGGGACTCGAGTGCCCCAGTCACTGTTCTGTGGGGTCAAAAAGGAGGAGAGGCTGGTCACCAAGGGCAGAGGGGGTGGAGCTCTGTCTTTATTGACAGGCTTGGGTTATGTTAGCTCTTCTTTGTTGCTTGCAACTTTTCCCATAAGGCATCTGATTTTAATCATATGCGCCCCCAAGAATGAATAAGCAGAATGTAAGGTAAAAATTGCATTTTTGAGAGCATAGTTTGCCTTACTGCGCATGCACCCAGAACCGTTTCAGGCTAGATCAAACCCCTAGCTCCAGATCTTGAATATGTCCACGAATACGTTCAAATAGAAACTGAGCAGAGAAGTGAAAATACGGCTCCGCAGTTAAAAGCACTGGCTGCTTTACCAGAAAACACAGATGCGGTTCCCAGCACCTGCATGTTGACTCGCAACCATGTGTAAATCCAACTCCAGCAGATTTGTCTCCTTCTGATTTTAGCAGGCATCAGGATACACATGGTGCACTGCCATACATGCATTAGAAAAATAATTTTAAAAAAAGACCCTGGGGTTATTTGATCTGCCCCTGCACATTAAAAGAAAAAAGAAACGGAACACAAAGGAGGAGTTCCTGATGACTGTTATGAGAGACATTATTCCATTGCTGGGAGCTGGGTGTATGTCCAGCTCGATGCAGATGGGGGTGCTAGGTTGCTCTGTGCATTGCTGGGAGAAGGGTGTGTGCACAGTGCATGCAGATGGGAGTGCTAGGTTGCCAGGTGCACTGTTAGAGGAGAGGTGTGTGCCCCAAGCCAACTGGAGTCCCAAGTTGCTAAGCTATACCCAATGTGCCTCAGCGGCATGAAAAGATAAAGAAAATGCAAATATTGACAAAAGAGATACAAAACACGATCAAACCATATGCTGTGCTAAAGAGACATATTTCAGATCGAAGGACACAGAAGCTGAAACTGAAAGGGTGGGGGGGGGATCTACCGGGTGAATGATAGCTGATAGCAGCTACAGTGGCATAGGAACTGATAGCAGACAAACGATGGCCACTAGAGGTAAAGGAGGGTTTATAACAGGAGACGAGCGAGGCCAGGCATGGAGGGGTGTGCCTGGCACCACAGCACTCCAGAGGGAAAGCAGGAAGATTGTGGGTCTAAAGGCGTTGGTAATTGTAGCAAGATCCTGTCTCAGGAATAGAGGGTGCCTGTGAAAGAGTCAATCAATAATATAACAATTATAAATGCATTTGCAATTAACAGCCGAGCCTCAAAAATGGATAGAATTGAAGGAAGCTGTAAGATGATTCAATAACAATAATGTGAGACTTCAGTACTTCACACTCACTGGAACAACTAGACAGCATCAACAAGGACATGATGAACCAAGGCACCGCTCCCCCCGCCTGGCAGCATTTATTCTCAGATGGACACTCCCCGGGACAAGTTCTTAGGTCTCAAGATCTTCTCAATCCACTTTGTTTGTTTGTTTTGTTTTGTTTTTCAAGACAAGGGTTTCTCTATGTAGCCCTGGCTGTCCTGGAACTCACTCTGTAGACCAGACTGGCCTCAAACTCACAGAGATCTGCCTGCATCTTCCTCCCAAGTACTGGGATTAAAAGTGTGTACCACCACCACCTGGCTTCTCAATTCATTTAAAAGACTGAAAATTATACAACGTTCTGGTATAGGCTTGTAACCTAGCCATTTCCACACTCTCAAGGTCAGCCTGGGCAGCTTAGTCCGACCCCACCCCAAATACATAAATGGCTTTTGATACAGTTCAGTGGTAGAGAGCGTGTCTGAGCCTGGGTTCAGTCCTCAGTACTGCACACAAAATAAATAAATTATACAACGTACAGGAATGAAATCAGAAGGCAATACAGAAGGCTATGTGGACATTTTACACACACTGCTAACTTATGAAACATAAGGAACATGACAAGTTGTACAATCTTAAGATTTTTTTTTTTTGATACAGGGTCTCTTTCTATAGCCCTGGCTGGCCTCAAACTCACAGAGATCTTCCTGCCTCTGTCACCCAAGCCCTGCCAGCAAAGACATGCGCTGCTATACCCATCAAGTCTTCAGATTTTAACTTGCCTTTCCTAAAGGTCCTTAAAGGAAGTAACTTTGTAATTGCCTCCTTTTTGGAGATCTCTTTACAACCGTTAAGCGTGGACCATTAAATCCTTTGAAATCTTCAAAGAAATGTAAAGGCTTCCTCTTTTTTTTTTTTTTTTTGAGATGGGGCCTCTCTGTGTGAGTTCAGGATGGCCTTGCACTCTGGAGTGAGGCCTCCACAACCTCCCAAGTACGATTACAAGTGTACACTACCGCGCCCAGCTTAAATTGTCCTGGAGAGCGAGCTGTCAGAGGCTCATATATCCGTGTGGTGCTGTCGGTACCAGAATGCCTGTATGTGAAAGGTTAGACAATGGCCTGGAGGAGTACTGAATCACTGGTGACTGCTAGTCCTCCTCGTTTGCCAACGATAAGAACAGAGGTGGGGCAACAGTGGGCATGGAGACTCAGCCCACACTTCGCCCTTTCATTGAGAGCTCTGCTCTGTCACCAGACTCACAGAAAGCTCAAAGAAACAGAGGCTGGGGGCATCTCAAGAGAAGAGCACGCACCCCTCCAGGGCCGCACTTCCTCTGCCAGGCAGCCGCTGGGACTCCCACGGGACCCAGAATGGTTTTGTCCTTCTTGAGTAGCCTAGCGCCCAGGATTCAGGTTTCGCTCAGTTGCAGTCTGAGCAGCACTTGGCAGAGGCTCTCATTCAGAACTAGCCCATGTAGGAGCCGGTCCAAGGGAGGTTTCACCCAGCATGCGGCCAGCCTTTTGATATTGCAACTTGACATCATCACCCATAAAGTTCATGCTTGAGAACTGCACAGTCGAGTTACAAACAAACCATTAAATCGCATACTAACATCTCCTACCTCAAGTAAGGCTGTAAACCGTGCATTCCCGATTGTCCTTGATTGCAGGAGACCCACGGGCTGTGGGTTGGACGTACCTGGTAGAGGAGAAAAAGTAAGGATTTGGATACCGGCTTTGTCTTAAGAGACCATCTTGAGGCTGGGCAGCTATGACGGACGCCGTAGGCGGAACTCCCGAGTTCAAACTGGCTTTTGGAAGAATAAAGCATTGTTCTTCAGTTTGGTAGCCACGAGTTGGACTTTACCAGGTCAAGGATGTTAACGTTTTCAGACAGCTGGTTAGCTGACTGCTGGGTGTGGTCTGCAGGGGATGGAACAAGTCATAGCCTCTCAGAGGGCAGAACTGTTAGCAATCGACCTTAGACCAGGAAACGCAGAGTCAGTCTCTGAGCAAGGAAATAAATAGGTGACCAGTAGTCGGAAGCTGAAGGCATCCCAAGAAATGACATAAGGCATAAGGGTGAAGGGCACTCTGGTTTCAGTTGACAGAGCCAGGGAAGATGCAGAGGTGAGCACCTGGACCCATCTTAGGCTCTCTTAGACCCGTCAGACAAACAGTGGGTTTGGTTTTTTTGATGCTTTTTTTTTTTAACTATAAAAAATGTTGTGAGATTTGTGTGTGTGTAATTTGTGCGTAAGTATGCTCACCCATGCACATGTGGACAAAGGTCAGAGGTTAATACCAGGTGTCTTCTAGGACTCTCAAACTTTCTATTTATTTATTTATTTTCAAGACAAAATCTCTCCCTAAATATATGGAGCTTGCAGTTGCAGCTAGACTAGCTAGCCAGCAAGCCCCCCGAGATCACACTGCGTCCGCAGCTAGACTAGCTAGCCAGCAAGCCCCCCGAGATCACACTGCGTCTGCAGCTAGACTAGCTAGCCAGCAAGCCCCCCGAGATCACACTGCGTCCGCAGCTAGACTAGCTAGCCAGCAAGCCCCCCGAGATCACACTGCGTCCGCAGCTAGACTAGCTAGCCAGCAAGCCCCCCGAGATCACACTGCGTCTGCACCGGGGCTACAGGAACACGCCTCCAGATCCAACTTTTACCGAACTCAGTGCCCATGCTTGAGCAGCAGGCACACTTCTCCCCTAGGCCATCCATGCAGCCCCACACCGTTTACTTTTTTTTTTTTCTTCCATGCCATTTACTTTTAACCTTTGCATCTGGCCTAACATTCTCATGACGGTTAGGTAAACCTCTTGGAATGTATTGTTAAGCTTAGTTAATGTTTGCTATAGCCCGACGAAAAGCAGACCACTAGCCTCCAACAGCCCTAAAGCTCAGGTGCTAACCGATAACATCTGAGACCCAAAAGAACCATCTGCTTGATGTGGCCCCTATAGCTAATGCCCCCACCAGTGTATTTGCTAAACGTATTGATTTTTGGGGCTGGATTATGGGGTAAGAGCACTTGTTGCTCTTGCAAAAGACCCATCCATAACTCCAGTTCCAAAGAATCCAGTGCCCTCTTCTGACCTCCACAGGTGTCAGGTACACATATGGTGTACGTATACACATGAAGGCAAAACACCCGTATGTAAACCAAGGACAATTTTTAAAAAAATGCATTGGTTTGTGGCTTTCTTTCTCCTTTGGCTACAAAAGCCAATATAACCTCTCCTACTACCCTGCATCTACATCCTGGGTCTCCATCACTCTTATGTGGCTCAGGATAAAGCATCTCTTATTTCCTTTAGAGCAGTTATTGATCTGTGGCCACACATACCACTGTTGAGATCTGTAAGTGCTGTCTTCAGTAGCTCTAGCCACCAGGGCCTGGCATGTGGGTGACCTAGAATCAGTGTCTGAGGGTAAACTGGGAGTGTCCTTGGTCCCCTTTCCCAAGGTCCCATTTCTATGGCTTAGCTGCCTTCCACCATGACCAGAAAGCAGGGCTGTTGTGCATGGCTTGTCTTGGTCGCTCTGTCCATCCAGAGTCAATAACTAGCTTAGGTACAGCCAATAACGACAAGTGGAGAAGAGGAGAGAAATGACAGACACAGGAAGTGGCTTCGATTTGAAGGGCGGTAACGATGCAGGATGCATTATTTAGCACTGTTCGCTATGCAGATGCTTCTCTGCCACTTCCAGTCTAGAAATCTAGAGTTGTCTCCAGTGACTAAAAGTCTAGCGGGTAGCAGTGAGCATGTAGCTCAGTAGCAGAGTCACGCTCTCTACGTGTGAGACCGAGTTTGACCCCAGCTCTTAAATCAAAGAAATGGGCTGGAGAGATGATTCAGCCATTAAGAGCACTTAACGATGGATGTTCTATGTATGCTAGACCCTGTTTTTCTTTTCTCCTCTAGTCTATAATAACATGAAACCACCTAAGTTTCTGTTCTCCATTTCCTGTCAGGAAGCCTGAGGCGTGTGCAACTTCCAAAGTCTCTGTCTCATGATAAGCCTCTGTTTTGATGACACCTAGGCTTACCTAATAATTGTGACTCAGAATGAGGCCCTGAGGTAGCCCTGGCTGAGCAGAATCAAGTTCAAGAGACTAGAGGATTACAGGGTGGGAAAGAAGTCAGAATGAAGCACCTGGACATAAATTCTCTAGAAATCTGGACAAGGGCTGTCGTGATAACTCAGCCTGACTAACTGAATTCAATCTCTAGAACCCACATGGTAGAGAATTGTTGTAGGAGGCTGCTGGTTTGTTCCTGGCTGCTCAGCCCTGAAATAACCACACAGAAACCGTATTAATTAAATCACTGCTTGGCCCATTAGCTCTAGCTTCTTATTGGCTAACTCTTACATCTTAATTTAACTTATTTCTTTTCATCTGTATAGCATCATGTGGCTGTGGCTTACTGGGTAAAGTTCTGTCTGGTGTCTGTCTCTGGTAGGGCTACATAGCTTCTCTTTGACTCTGCCTTCTTTCTCACAGCATTCAGTTTAGTTTTCCCCACCTACCTCTACTCTACCATATCACAGGCACAAAACAGCCTTTTTTTTTTTTTTTTTTTTTTGGTTTTTCAAGACAGGGTTTCTCTGTAGCTTTGGATCCTGTCCTGGAACTTGCTCTGTAGACCAGGCCGGTCTCGAACTCACAGAGATCCACCTGCCTCTGCCTCCCGAGTGCTAGGATTAAAGGCATGCACCACCACCTCCCAGCAACAAAACAGCTTATTAACCAGTGTAATTCATAGCATACAGACGGAAATCCCACATCAGAGAATCGACTCCTGCGAGTTGTCTGCTGACTTCCACATGTCCCCTGCTCCCCAGTAAATGGATACTTTTTTTTTAAAAGTACAATATTTGATGTGTTTCCAGCTTACTGAACGCATGCCAGGGCCTGGAAGGCCTGCAGATCCCCCATGTTCTCCCTGTGTGTCTAGTCACATACCTTCTAGTATCTTCTACAACAAACTGAAACACATTCAGGATTCTTACAAGTGGTCAAACCCACTGAAAGGGACAGGAACCCCAATTTACAGTCACTCAAAAGCACAGATCATAACCCAGGGACTTGATTGGCATTTAACGTAGAGACGGGTTTGTTGGTTTGTTTGTTTTTGCTTGAGACAGTGTCTCACTCTGTAGCCCAGGCTACCCAGAACTCATTATGAAGCTGGTTTCAAACTTTTGGTAATCCTCCTGCCTCAGTTTGGGATTACAGGCGTAAGTCACCAGAACTGTAGAGGCAGTTTTGGGGCTATCAACCTGTGGGATCTGATGCTATCTCCAGGCAGGTGGGGTGGGGTCAGGATGAAATTGACATATGGGATACACAGTTGATGCACTCAAAGACCTGCTCGTTGGTCAGGAAAAATTGCCAGACCTTTTTTGCTTTGTTTGTTTGTTTGTTTGTTTTTATAGACAGGCTATCATGTAGCCCAGGCTAGCCTCAAACTCTTCTGTAGCTGAGGCTAGCCTTGAATTTCTCCTGCTTCCACCTCCCAAGTGCTGGGATTATAGGAATGCAGCACCACTCCAGGCTCCCCACACTTTCTGAGGATCACAATGGGTGAAGTTTGTGTACTGATATCAGACACTGGGCAAGCCAGTCACTTTGGGAAGCAGCCTCTAATATTAGTGGGGAGAGGCTATCTCTTTAAAACACTATTGAAGTGCCTTCAAAGTGTGTCTGTGGTTTCCCCCAAGGCTCCAGAGAGAACCCTGCAAGGGCTAAATCTATGCTCAGGAATGTACCTGCTATTTGTTTTGGACATGTGACCATGACTCGGAAATGAGCATATTTAGGACTAGGCTCACTTCTGTCTGTGCCCACGTGCTCTTCCTATATGAATATGTATAGATTTTCCCCCACTAAAAAAGCAAGAACAGTGTTAGCAACCAGGCACACTTGGCCCTGCCCCTTGGGAACCTGGCACACTACAGCCGCCCTCTGTGCATGGCAAGCAGTACCCTGACTGTACGCGGGTGCAAAGGTCCCTTTAAGAGACAAGCTCCGCCTACTCCTGCTCTCCCCCACTGTTCTTCTGAAGAGACAAGGAGGTCTCCACCACTCTCTCTTTCTCTTCTCCCCCCCACCTCCTTATTATCCTTCCCTCAATAAACTCTACACTCAAACTCTATCTGCATGGTGTATTTGTCTTTCACCCTCCATGGGACCCACTAAAGGTCCCAACTTGCGCCATAATCATAACAAACAGTGTTTGGCAAATCAGCTCAGTGGCCTTCCTTCTCAGCAGCAGCGGCTGACCCTGTCTCTGCTCTCAACTCTAAACTGTGCACTCACAAGAAAGGGTGGAGGGCTTCTGAGTTTGGATTCCTGCTTGTTCCAGAACTTCCCAGAGGCCTCCCTGACCATCCCGAGCACCGGCTCCCACCACCTTCCCATGTGCCTGCTAAGCAGCATAATCTAAATTGTCTAAGTCACGTTTTACTTCTTTGCTTTATTTTCCCAGCCAAAACGTAAGCTCCGTGAAAGCAAGGATCTTACAATAATTATCTGTGTCTGAGGCCAAGAATGTGACACCCAGCAATAAAACGGCAACAGAGCCTTGTTCGAAGAAGGACCAACAGCAGCACAGCACAGCACAGCCTTGCCATACACAAAGCTGAGGGGCTAGCCCACTGACCTGCCTTAGAATCCTAAATCTCCAGTCAGGCCCAGAAGGAAGGATGGGCATCTGGTAGCTGAGCTCATCTGATCTAACCTACCCAGGAATGTTACCCGCCCCTCTCTGCAAGGCTACCCTGACCAGAGTCTGGGAGCCAAGGTTAGGATTTCAGCAATTCTGTCCCCACAATCCCGGTCAGATTTGCCAAGGTTAGGAGGAGCGATTTTTGGTGCTGTCCCCATATTCCTGGTCAGATTTCCAGAATCCCGAGCAACAACCTCTCACACAAAAAGAGAACAAACCATATTTCTTCTTTTTGTGTCTTAAAAGGACGTATTTGGGGGCTGGGGGAGCCTGCTGAGGCCAGAAGAAGGGTCTGATCCCCTGGAGTGGAGTTCAGGCAGTTGTGAACCACCTGTCATGGCTGTTGGGGACCTAACCCGGGTCCTCTGTAAGAGCGGTATGCACTCTTGGCCACTGAGCATCTCTCCAGCCCCTCTTTATTTCTGAGCCTTTGTATCCCTCCATTTCATTCATCCTCGCTTCTCCATCTTCCTTCGCTCTCCCTGCGCTCTGTTCCCTTAGATAACTTTACATCTAGTTTCAAATCATATATATAATGTATGTATCTATAATGCGTGTATGTATGTATATATATATAAAATGTATGATTTTATGTGTCTTTATAAAACTCTAGGAACTACAACCAAGAGAAAGTATACAACATTCACCTTTCTGTGATTGTGTTAACCTGATTAATAAGATCTCCAGTTGCATCCATTTGCTTGCAAGCAACAACTTCGTTATGGCTGAGAACAATATCCTTGCGCACCACAATTTCCTTACCCATTCCTTTGTTGATGGACACCTAGGCCAGTTCCATCATTTAGCTCTTGTGACTAGTGCTGCAAGCAACATGGCTGTGCAAGTGTCTCCCTAATAAGTCAGCTTGGAGTCTTTGGGGAAACAACCAGGGCAGTGTGGCTGGGTCACATGGAAGGCCTGTTGTTAGCTGGGCTATTTGTTTGTTTGTTTGGGGGAGGCTCTTTTTTTTTTAAACATTTAGTATGTGTGTGTGTGTGCACATGTGCACACACATGTCATAAACCACATGTGGAGGTCAAAAGACAACTTGCAGGGACCTGGTTCTCTTCACCCATCATGTGGTTGCTAGGGGTAGAAGTCAGGCTTGGCAGGAAAAGGCCTTCACTGCTGGGCCATCATGCTGCCCCTACCGCTGGTTTCTTGAGAAACTTCCATTCTGCCTTCCACAGCTGGACTAGTTTACACACCAACAAGCAGGATGTAAGGGTTCCCTTTTGTCCATGTCTTTGTCAGCCTCTGTTGTTATTTATTTTCTTATTGATGACCTCATTTGGATTGAGGCAAATCAGAACTTCCCGATGGCCAGTGAGGTTAGCCCTTTTCATCTGATTGACCGTTTGTAGTTCCTCTTTGTACAACTGCCTGCGCCTCTTATTGCTCAGTTTTTAGTTGCTTTGTTTGTTTCCTTGTTGCTTTGTTGTTTCATTTTTTGCCTTTTTAAAAAATTCTTCATATGTTTTAGACATCAATCATCCATCAGGTGTACTGGCAAAGACATTCTCCGTCTGTAGGCTGTCTGTTCCCTGTTTCCTTTTCTGGACAGAAGCTTTGAAGTTCTGTGCAGTCCCATTTGTCAATCATTGGCTTCATTTCCTGAGCAACTTGGGTCCTATTGAGAGAGCCCTGGAATATACCTGTATAGATTTGTTTTGTTTTTATTTTTTTCTCTTTATTTTATGTGTATGGGTGTTTTATCTGCATGAATCCCTGTGCATTCCTTGTGTGCCTGGTGTCTTCAGAGGCTAGAAGGGAGTGTCGAATCCCCTGGAACTGGAGTTAGAGACAGTTGTGAGCTGTCACGTGGGTGCTGAGAATCAAACCCGGGTTCTCTGGAAGAGCAGTCAGTGCTCCTAACCACTGAGTCATTTCTCCTGCCTCTTTATCTATATCTTGAAGGTTTTTTTTCCCCTGTATTTCCCTCAATTTCAGAGATTCAGGTCTTACATTAAACCTTTGATCTATTAGGAGGAGTTAATTTTTGTCACAGTAAGTGTGTTGGCGAATTTTTTTGTCGACTTGACACAGACTAAAGTCATTTGAGAAGAAATAACCTCAAATGAGAAAATGCCACCATTAGACTGGCTTATAGATAAGCTTGGGGTATATTCTTGATAGACGGTTTATGTGGAAGGGCCTAGCCCCCTGTGGATGGTGCCCTCCCTGGGAAGATGGTCCTGGGGTATATAAGAAAATATCTAAACAGGTCAGGAAGAACAAAGCAGTAAGCAGCATTCCTCCATGGTCTCTTCCAGGTTCCTGCCTTGAGTTGTTTTGTTTGGTTGATTTTTTGGTATTTTGAGACAGGGTTTCTCTGTGTAGTCCTGGTTGTACTGGAACTTGCTCTGTAGACCAGATTGGCCTCAGATTCAAAGATCCACCTGCCTCTGCCTCCCAGAGGTGTGTGCCACCACAAACCAGCGCTGCCTTGAGTTCTTGGCTTGGCTTTCTTTAATGAAGGACTATAATCAGGACTTGTAAACCAGCGGTTCTCAACCTATGAGTTGCAACCCCTTTGAGGGTCACACATCAGATATCCATCATATTAGATATTTACATTACAATTTATATCAGTAGCAAAATTACAGTTATGAAGTAGCAACAAAAATAATTTTATGGTTGGGGGTCAGCACAACCTGAGGCACTGTATTAAAGGGTCGCAGCATTAGGAAGGTTGAGGACCACTGCAAACCCTTTTCTCCCCACGTTGCTTTGGGTCATGGTGTTTTAACACAGAACAGAAGCCAAACTAAGGTGGAGAGATAGAAGGATGTAGTTTCTGTCTTCTGCATGAGAAGAGGCTATTATTTTCTTCTGTGTGTATTTTTGGCAGATACTTCAGCTGCCTCTGTGTGGGTTTGTATCTGTTTCTCTAGGCTCTCTTCCGCTGATCTATGTGTCTGTTATTGTAGTACTGATATGGGGAAGTTATTAATATGAGAGAGTTTAACAAGGGCTCAAACAGCAGTTCAAGGATTTTTTTTATTAGTATTAAAAGACAAAAACAAAACAATGACGACAACAACAACAACAAACTCTGGGGCAGGTAAGCTATAAATCTCAGCAGCTGCCCAGAGGAGAATGGCAGAGAAGGAAAATATCCGCTGTTTAAGTCACCTGAACGGAGGGGCCACCCCATGGTGGCGGGTGGTGCTCAGAAAAGGGGCAAGGAAGCCTCAAGTACCAGCAGAGGCGTTCTTAGGCTCTGGCCCGCACCAGGAAGGAAGAGACAGAAGAGAGAAAAAGACAAAGTTGTAGAGAGGTGAGCAGACATCAGCCAAACGCCGCAGGTTTGTAGGGCCTATGTTGAGGGTAAGAATTCAGGGAAGGGAAAGCACAGTGTCTCGTTAAAGAAATAATTAGTCTGAGGGCTGGAGAGAGGCGCATGTTGCTTTTATGGAGGACCCAGGTTTGTTTTCCACAACCCACCAGGTGGCTACCGTCCATCTGTAACACTAGTTCAAGAGGAACGCCCTCTTCTGGCCTCCTACGGAACTGCATGCACATGGTACACAGACACACAGGCAGGCAAAATACCCATACACATAAAATAAAAAATAAATCCTAAAAATAATTATTATTGCTGTTCTGCCTATCTCTTTAGTATGGGTTAAGGTGAACCCACCTTCCGAGGGGGTGGTCCCTTGGCCAGGGTTTTTACCAGGCTCAACTGGAATGCCAGGTCTCTAACCAGGCCAAGAGTCTCTTCTCTTGACCAGAAGTTTCCCTTAATGGGCCTTTATTGTTGCCCTAACAGTGCCATGCCATTTTTGTTACTATAGCTTAGTAATATATCTTGAAATCGGGTACAATGATATTGCTAGAATTATCCTTTTGTTCAGGGCTGCTTTTTCTAGATGGAATATATATTTTTTCTTTTTTTCTCTTTTTTATTGAGCTTTACATTTTTCTTCGCTCCCCTCCCTGTCTCTCCCCTCCCCCCTTCAGCCCCCCCCCAGGTCCCCATGCTCCCAATTTACTCAGGAGATCTTGTCTTTTTATACTTTCTACTTCCCATGCAGATTCGATCTATGTAAGTCTCTTAGTGGCCTCATTGTTGTCTAAGTTCTCTGGGATTGACTTTTTATTGATTTTTATTGAGCTCTATGTTTTTCTCTGCTCCCCTCTCTGCCTCTCTCCTCCCCTTCAACCCTCCCCCAAGGTCCCTATGCTCCCAATTTACTCAGGAGATCTTGTCTTTTTCTACTTCCCATTTAGATTAGATCCATGTATGTCTCTCTTAGGGTCCTCATTGTTGTCTAGGTTCTCTGGGATTGTGATCTGTAAGTTGGTTTTCTTTGCTTTATGTTTAAAAACCACCTATGAATGAGTAAATGTGATGATTGTCTTTCTGTGTCTGGGTTACCTCACTCAAAATAATGCTTTTTAGTTCCATCCATTTTCCTGCAAAATTCAAGATGTTATTTTTTCTGCTGTGTAGTACTCCATTGTGTAAATGTACCACATTTTTCTCATCCATTCTTCAGTTGAGGGGCATTTAGGTTGTTTCCAGTTTCTGGCTATGACAAATAAAGCTGCTATGAACATAGTTGAGCACATGTCCTTGTGGCACTATTGAGCATCCTTTGGATATATACCCAAAAGTGGTATTACTGGGTCTTGAGGAAGGTTGTTTCCTAATTCTCTGAAAAATCACCACACTGACATCCCACCAGCAATGCAGAAGTGTTCCCTTTTCCCTACAACCTCTCCAGCATAAGTTGTCATCAGTGTTTTTGACCTTGGCCATTCTTACAGGTGTAAGATGGAATCTCAGAGTTGTTTTGATTTGCATTTCTCTGATGACTAAGGATGTTGAACATTTCCTTAAGTGTCTTTCAGCCATTTTAGATTCCTCTGTTGAGAGTTCTCTGTTTAGGTCTGTACTCCATTTTTTTTTATTGGATTATGTGATCTTTTGGTGTCCAATTTCTTGAATTCTTTGTATATTTTGGAAATGAGACCTCTGTCTGATGTGGGGTTAGTGAAGATCTTTTCCCATTCTGTAGGCTGTCATTTTGTTTTGTTGACCATGTCCTTTGCTTTACAGAAGCTTTTCAGTTTCAGGAGGTCCCATTTATTAATTGTTTCTCTCAGTGTCTGTGCTGCTGGGGTTCTATTTAGGAAGTGATTTCCTGTGCCAATGTGTTCAAGTGTACTTCCCACTTTCTCTTCTATAAGGTTAAGTGTGGCTGGCTTTATGTTGAGGTCTTTGATCCATTTGGACTTGAGTTTTGTGCATGGTGATAGATATGGATCTGTTTTCATTTTTCTACATGTTGATATCCAGTTATGCCAGCACCACTTGTTGAATATGCTTTCTTTTTTCCATTTGATATATTTTTTTTTGCATCTTTATCAAAGATCAGGTGTTCGAAGATGTGTGGATTGATATCCAGGTCTTCTATTCGGTTCCATTGGTCCTCCTGTCTGTTCTTATGCCAGTACCAGGCTGTTTTCAGTACTGAAGCTCTGTAGTATAGTTTGAAATCAGGGATTGTAATGCCTCCAGAAGTTCTTTTGTTGCCCATGATTGTTTTGGCTATCCTGGGTGTTTTGCTTTTCTAAATGAAGTTGAGTACCGTTCTTTCAAGGTCTTTGAAGAATTGGTCCTCCTATCTGTCCTTATGTCAGAATATATATTTTTGCTTCCATATGAATTTAATTTTTTTCTACCTATGTAAAAAGTGGCATTAGAATTTTGACTGGGGTTGTACTGTAGATAAAACAGCTCTTGGGAGAATGACTTTTTGTTATTGTTTTTTTATTTTGCTTGTTTGTTTTACAATATTATTTCTTCCAATCCATGATCATGGGAGATCTTTCTATCTTCTAGTATCCTCTTAATTTTTTATCTTCATTTTTATTTATTAATTTATTTTTGTTGTGGTGGTTGTTTTATTTTTTTGGGTTTTGTTTTTTGGGACAGGGATTCTCTGTATAATAGTCCTGGCTATCCTGGGACTCACTCTGTAGATCAGGCTGGCCTTGAGCTTACAGAGATCTGCCTGTCTCTGCCTCACAAGTGCTGGGAATAAAGATGTGCGCCACCACTGGGCTCTCCTCAATTTCTTTCTTTGGTGTTTGGAAGTTTTCATTGTAGAGGTCTTTCCTTTGTTAGGTTTTTCCAAGGTCATGCTTCACTTTAAGGCTGATGTGAATGGGAGTGTCTCTGATTTCTTAGCACGTTTGCCGATAGGAAATAGGAATGCTATTGATTTTTGCATGTTGGTTTCCTGTCCTTCCAATTTGAAAGGGTTTCTCAGAGGTTTTGGGTAGAGTCTTCGTGATTTCTTATTATAGAACTGTGTCATCTGGAAGAAAAGGCACTGGACTTCTTTCCTATTTGCGGACTCTGTTTTTCTTTTTTTGTTTTACGATACTGGGTTTCTCTGTAGCTTTGGAGCCTGTCCTGGAACTAGCTCTTGTAGACCAGGCTGGCCTCGAACCCACAGAGATCCACCTGCCTCTGCCTCCTGAGTGCTGGGATTAAAGGCGTGCGCCACCACCGCCCAGCCTACGTGTGTCCTTTTATTTCCTTCTTTTGTCCTATTGCTCCATCTAGGACAACAAGCTCTATGTTGAGCAGGAGTGGAGAGAGTAAATACTTTTGTTGCGCTCTTGATCTTACTGTAAAAGTGAGTTTTTCTCCATTTAGCGCAATGTCAGACTTAAGTTTGTTGAATGCAGCTGCTACTGTGCTGGAATTTGTTGGCTCCATTCCTAGTCTCTTATAGGCTTTTTCATGGACGGATGTTGAATTTTGTCAAAGGCCTTTTTGTGTCTATTGAGATGATCCTGTGATTGCTGTCCTTGAGTCCAGTTACACGTTTCTGGAATGAAGTTAATGTGCTCACAATGAATGATCTTTTAATTCTTGATTTTGATTTGCAATGGAATATTCTCATTGGGAGGCTTGTATGTAAGTTACTTTTCTTGTTGTTGGTTTTTTTTTTTTATCTAATATGGTGGTTTGAATAAGAGTGGGTGCCACAGGCTCCTATGTTTGAATGCCATCAGGGAGTGGTACTACATTAGAGAGGTTAAGAAGTGTGACCTTGCCAGGAGGTCACAGGTGTGACAGTCCAGAGACACAGAGGATACTTCAACAGAAGAGAATCAATAAAGGAAATATTTCATGTAACTGGACTGAAAGACAGCAATCACATCATCATCTTAATAGATGCAAAAAGGTCTTTGACAAAGTTCAATATCCATTCAGGAAAAATCCCAGGAGAGATTAAGAATGGAATGAGCAAATTTCAACCTTTAATCCCAGTACTTGGGAAGCAAAGTTATGTGGATCCTGAGTTTGAGGCTAGCCTGGTCTACAGAGCAAGTTCTAGGACAGCCTGGGCTACACAGAGAAACTCTGTCTTAAAAAACAAAAACAACAAAAAAGAATGTGGCCTTGTTGAAAGAAATGTGTCCCGGGGGTGGGGGGGCTTTGGGGTTTCAAAAGCCCAAACCAGGCCTATTGGCCCTCTTTCTGCTGCCTGAGATCCGGATTTAGAGCTCCCAGCTACTTCTCCAGCACCGTGTCCGCCTGTGTTCCAATGCTCCACACCATAATGACAAGGGACTAAACCTCTGGAGCTGTAAGCAAGCCCCACTTAAATTCTTTTTTCTCTGAGAGTTGTCTCTTTACAGCAATAGAGCACTAACTAAGACAACTAGTTTTAGTATTGTGGTAAAATTGGCTTCGTAAAAAGAGTTTGGAAGCATTCTCTTTCAACTTTGTGGAATAATTTGAGAAAGATCAGTGTTAGTTCTTGGGGAGAATTCTACAAGGAGTCCAATAGGCAAGGACTTCTTTTAGTTGGACGTTTTAAAATTATTGCTTCCATTTCATTACTTGTTGCAAATCTGTTTAAATTGTTTAATTAATCATGGTTTAATTTTGGTAGGGCATAAACATCTACAAATGTATCCATTTCTTTTAGGTTTTTCCCACTTAGTAGAATATGAGTTTTTGAGGTATATATTTATGATTTTCTGAACTTCATTACAGTCTATTGTTTTGGTCTTGAGATAGCTTCTTACTACGTAGCCTCAGCTGGTCTGGAGCTTCACTATGTAGACCAGGCTGGCCTTGACGTCATAGAGGTCCTTGGGATTAAATGTGTGCCATCACACCTAGCTCATTGGTGTCTATTGTAAAGATTCTCTTTCCATTTCTTTCTTTCTCTGGTTTGTTTGTTTGTTTGGTTGATTAGTTTTTCAAGACAATTTTTCTCTGTGTAGCCTTTGCTGTCCTGGAACTTGCTCTGTAGACCAGGCTGACTCTTTTTTCATTTCTAATTTTATTAATTCTAGACTTTTCTCTTTTGGTTCATTTCATTAACTTTCTAAGAATTTGTCAATCCTATTCTTTTTTCAAAGAATCAACTTTTTCACTTCTTTCATTCATTGTATTGTTTCTCATTGCTATTTCATTAATTTCGTCCTAATTTAATTATTTTTTATTACCATTATTGTTGTGTTTGGCTTATTCCTGTTTTTACAAGGCCCTAGAGTATATTGCTGTTATTTTTTTTCAGATCTCTGATTTTCTTAATGTAAGCACTTAAACCTATTGCCTTCCCCCTTAGGACTATTTTCATTGTATCCCATAGGTTTTGGCATGTTGCATTCCCATTTTCATTTGATTTTAGGATTTAAAAAAAATTTCCTTCTTGAATAATAAATATTGAATATTTTCAATAACCCTCCCACCATTGTTTAATGGTGAATTTTCTGTGGTTTCTCCTGCTGTTGATTTTTAGCTTTATTCTATGGAGTCCAGACAGAATACAAGAAGTTATTTTTTCATTTTGTTTCCTAATGCACACTCTGTTTTAGAGAGAGGGCATAGGCTGCTGAGAAGAATGTGTTTGCATGGAATATTGAGAATGTGCGTGTTGGATCTACTTGCTATGTCACTTAATTTTAATGTTTCTGTGATTAATTTTGTTGTCTGCTGGTGAGAGTGAGGTGTGGAAGTCACGCACTATTGCTGCATTGGTGTCAATCTGTGGTTTGCATATCTAGTAGCATTTGTTTTATGAAATTGGTTGCCCTTGTCTATGGCATGTATATATTTAGAATATCAATTTTGTAATAAAGAATGTTCCCATAATCAGTATGTAGTAATCTTATTTATCTCTTCTGGCTATTTTTGTTTGCATGTTTGAAATCTACTTGTTAGGTGTTAGAACGGTGACACCCGCTTGTTCCCAGTTCTGTTTTCTTGGGATACTTTTTTCCATCCCTTCACCTAAGGTAGTATGCTTTGATGCTGAGGTGTGTTTCTTAGCAACAATAAAGAGATGCATCTTGTTTTTAAACCCAGTCTGTCAGCCTGTGTCTTTTTATTGGGAGAAGTGAGGTGATTAATATTCAGAGTTATTGTTGGAAGATGTGTATTAGTTCCTGCCATTTTATTGATTTTGCAGTGTTTTACATTTTCCTAATACTCACTTTCTTAACTATTGTTCTAGCTATGTTTGCTCTTTTCTGTAGCCTTTTGGAAATGTTTCCTTCCCTTTGTGTGAAGAATTCATTTTAGTGTCCTCAGTAAAGCTGGCTTGGTGGTCATAAATTCCTTTAGCTGTGTTTCTCCTTCAGTTAGGCCATTTCTCCGGGCACAGTAGTTCAGGTTTGCAGCTGTGGTCTTTCAGAATCTGTGGCCCAGCATCCCATGTCCTTTTGGCTTTTAAAGCTTCTATTGAGAAATCTGTTGATGTTCTGCTATTCTTGCCTTTGCATGCAACTCGGCGTTTCTCTCCTGCAGCTCTCGGCACTCGGTGGTTGTTGTTCTGTGTGTTCAGTATTTCAGCTGTAATACTGTGGGGATGGGTTTCCTTCCCAATCCTGTCTCAGCACTCGGTGGTTGTTGTTCTGTGTATTCAGTGTTTCAGCTGTAATGCTGTGGGGATGGGTTTCCTTCCCGATCCTGTCTTGGCACTTGGTGGTTTTTGTTCTGTGTATTCAGTGTTTCAGGTGTAATACTGTGGGGATGGGTTTCCTTCCCGATCCTGTCTATTTGGTGCTCTGTGTACCTCTAGTAACTGGACTGGGAGATTTTTCTGCTATGATTGTGTTGAAACATTTTCTATGACTTTGCATGAAATTCTTCTACTTCTTCTATGCCTGTAATATCTAAAGTTGATCTTTTTATAGTGTACCAAAGATCTCAGATGTTTCATTTGTACCTTTTTTTTTTACATTTATCTATTTAATTATTTATCTATTTAATTAGTGTGTATGGGGGAGGAAGGATTCTGGGAAAGGAACTCAGGTCACCAGAACTGGCAGTAAGTACCCCAATCTTATGCTTTAAAAACCTTTGTCCTTGACTTAATATTTTTATTCCTCTGCTTTGTCTTCCAGCCATGGTATTCTGTCTCCCAATTAACCCAATCTATTGGTGAGACTTTCCACTGCGGTTTTTTTGTTTGAGTTAATGAACTTCATTTCCAACATTTTTGTGATTTTTCCTCAGTGGTTCTGTTTATTGAATTCCATTTTCATACTGTGCATTGACTTCATTCTGCTGTTTGTGTTCTTGAGAAACTCATTCAAGAGTTGATTTGTATCCTCTTCGACTCCTTAGAACATATTGATAATCATTCTGTTGATTTCTTTGTCTAGAAGTTTGTCCTAGTCGCTGTCGTTGGAGTGCTTCCTGTGGGATTGATAATATTGGGAGGAGACATGTTGTCTTGGTGTCTTAGTTAGGGTTTCTATTGCTGTGCTACAACACCATAACCAAAAGAAACTTGGAGAGTGTCTGACCGTTGCTGTGATGAAATGCTGTGACCCAAAGTAACTTGGAAAAGAGAGGGTTTATTTCAGTCCCAGTTCCGTATAACAGTTCATCACCAAATGCGGTGAAGGCAGGAACCCGAGCAGGGTGGGAAGCTAGGAGCAGGAGCTGGTACAGAGGCCATGGAGGAGCGCTGTCCATTGGTTTGCTTCCCACGACTTACCTTCTTTTTTGTAGAACCCAGGGACGGCACTGGCCAGAGCGAGCTGCACCCTCCCACACCAACCATCTATCAAGAAAATGCACCACAGCTTTACCCACAGGACACTCTAGCGGGGAACTATTTTAGCAGCGCCTTCCTCTTCCACAAATACTCTAGCTTGTGTTAACACGAAACTGTCCAGAACACTTGCCTGTCGTGTCGCTTCTGTTTTGGAGTTGATACTTTTACACACCCGGTGCTAGGTTGTTGGTTATTCTTCTTCTTTAATTTAAGTGAATTTTCTCCTCTAAGTGGAAATGTTTGCAGGGTTTCAGAGTAGCTAGAACAAAGACGTTGCCTTCCTCTCTCAGGCTGGTGTTTAGACCGCTAGGCTCTATCTGCTGATCCCCTGAACGTAGATTGCTGCCTGCGACAGCAGGTCCGTGTCCAGGGCAGACTCACTGTGAACACAGTAACAGTCGATACAAAGCAACCCACTCCGAAGCACCAATCACTTTAGGGAATAAAGGGGCCACTGATAGCAGCGAAAACGTTAGCGTGTCGTGATGTCTGAGCTACCGTGGGTATGAGTGGAAAGGACAAGACAAGGAGTAAATAGTGATTTCGACTGTGCTGACAGAAAGTAGAGAAATGGGGCTTGGGAGATGGCTCAGTGCTTAAGAACATTCATTGCTCTTCCAGAGGATCTGGGTTCAGTTCCCAGCCCCCACATAATGGTTCACCTCCTTCCGTCACTGTGGTTCTGGAGGATCCAACAACCTATTTTGAATTCTGGGAGCACCAGGCACATGTGTGGTACACAGGTAAATAGGCAGAAAAATACTCGCATGCATAAATTTTTTTGTTTTTTGTTTTGTTTGTTTGTTTTTCGAGACAGGGTTTCTCTGTAGCTTTGGAGCCTCTCCTGTAAGTAGCTCTTGCAGACCAGGTTGGCCTCCAACTCACAAAGATCCACCTGCCTCTGCCTCCCGAGTGCTGGGATTAAAGGCGTGCGCCACCACAGCCTAACCCCCATACATAAAATTAAATAAATCTAAAAAATAAATGAAGAGGTAGTAGAAGTGGTTGTAAATAGATGGTGGGACTATAGGTGTAAAGGGGAGGGGAATAAGAGTTTCAGCTAGCGGCACAGTGCCACACACCTTTGATCCCAGCACCCCAGATGCAGGCCAGCCAAGCCTATGTAGTGTGAGTTCCAGGATGGCCAGGGCTATGTAGAGAGACTCTGTCTCAAAAAACAATATACATATCTCATATGTATGAAAATGTCAGATATATATAATATATATCATATTATATATAATATATCTGATAATATCAGATAATACAGAAAGTCTGTTTCTCAGACAGCTGAGCCTTGGAGACCCTGCAAACCAAGCCAGGCTATGTTGTTTGCAAGAGGAATGAAAGAACAAAGAAACCATGATATAACAGGAGAGAGATGAAACCTGATGTTTCATGGCATGATTGCTGCAGCCCATCCTTAGCTCCTAGAAGCCTGTCTCATCCCTAGGAGCTGCTTCCCTACAGGTGGTCCTCTTCTGAGCCCTAGAAGCTCGCCAGCAGAGGGTAGTCCCATTCTCCCATTTGAGTCTTGCTTAAGAGGTATGAGTAACAGACGATGCTCAGTCCCTGGATGATGCTTCACGGGTAGAGTCTCAGATGCTGGTCATACACTGTGCATCCCTTCAGGGCTCTCATCTCAAATACAGATCTTCCCGAAGTCCTGAGTGCTGCTTGCTGTCTGTGTGATAGCTCCCCTGTGAACGTTGGTCCCACTGGATTTTCCACACAAATCTTAGTCAAAGTTTGGTCTCTGGTCTAGCGGGATTCTGTTAGCCGGGTTTTGGTTCATAGTCCCGTGACCCTCGGTCTGAGTTTGCTGAGAGGGTCCTGAGCGGCCAAGCCAGGGACACAACAGCACTTTTAAAGGGTGCCTTGCTTCTGTCTTGTCAAGCATCCAGTTGAGAAAAGAGGGATTTAGCCACCATCCATCTGCAAAAGCTGTCGCTGCACTGGGTACAGCCTTTGAACAAGAATGCTGAGAGTCTCTACAGTTGTCCTGGGAGCTGCTTTTGCTTTTCTGAGAGCGTTACCTGGAGGCAAGCAGACTCTGCCTGGGTTTCTGTGTTTGTTGCCATGGGTTCTGTTTTGGTTTTTGAGACAGGGTCTTTTTTTTTTTTTTTAAACAGGGTTTCTTTGTAGCTTTGGAGCCTGTCCTGGAACTAGCTCTTGTAGACCAGGCTGGCCTCGAACTCACAGAGATGCGCCTGCCTCTGCCTCCCGAGTGCTGGGATTAAAGGCGTGCGCCACCACCGCCGGCTTGAGACAGGGTCTTACATAACAAGGCTTTCCCCCTACTCACATGTAACTGGGGCTAACTGTAAGCTCCTAGTTCTCCTGCCTCTAAATGCCAGGGTTCTAGGAGTGGCTCGCAGTACTCAGTTTAGGTGATGCTTGGACTTGAATCCAGGGCCTTGTGATGGTAAGCAGGCACTTTGCCAGTTAAGCCACATCCCCAGCCCACAGCATTTATTATGTGGGCTGCATCTGGGCTTGGCATGTTATTGATTTATTGATCTGGGATTTCAGGATCTTATTTTTATTCTCCCTTTCGGCTTCTTGTTTGGTAACCTTGAATTGGACCTCGTCTTACTTAAGGAACCTTGTCAAACAATCAGATTCCTCTGATTGGCCTAGTGCCCAAGCAGTGGATCCACAGGGAGTGCCAGATGCGTGGTTAGCACTTGGTGCAGAGCGAGAAAACAAGCTCTGCCCTGGAGGAGCCGTCCTAGTGGGACTTGCGGGAGGGGTCAGCACACACAGTAAAGAAGTGAGGGTGTTGGGAGGTGATGAGTACATTCTCTAGAGGGAAAAAATAGAAGAGATTGGGAGAGGAGAGCAGAGGAGCCTGGGTGAGAGTGTCACACCTGGACAACACTCGCAGGGGTAAAGTCACCCTCATGAATATCTAAGCACACAGCCTTCCACGTATGTAACTGCTTTGTAATTCCACAGGGAGTGACTGCTTTGAAAATCTTAGGTATAGGCTTTCAAACATGTGTCTGGAGCTATGACCATGGTATATGCGGCCAAAGGAACATGAGATCTGATTACATGGAGCCTAGAAGCCACTGTATGACCCAGGGCATTTAATCTGAGGGACATGGGAGTTGTGTGAGAATGTTTTAAAATTATTTTCTTTTATTCTATTCTATGTGTATGGTGTTTTGGCTGCATGTATGTCTGTGCACCACATGGTATGGAGTTTTGGCTGCATGTATGTCTGTGCACCACATGGTATGGTGTTTTGGCTGCATGTATGTCTGTGCACCACATGGCATGGAGTTTTGGCTGCATGTGTGTCTGTGCACCACACATGTGACTGGTGCCTGCAGAGGGCCAGAAGAGAGTGTCATGTTGCCTGGAACTGCATTTATAGACGATTGGAAGCTGCCATGTGGGTTCTAGGAAGTGAACCCAAGTTCTCTGGAAGAGCAGCCAGTGTTCTTAACACCAGAGCCATCTCTCCAGCCCCACTGTGTCAGAATTTTGAACACAGGAGTGATAGAACTCTTCTAACAAGCAGCCAAGGTGAGAACAGACCTGAGCTACAATGTGTAGAAGAATTTTTCCTTGGGCTGCCAGCTCACAAAAAATGACACAGAGACTTATTAATTATGAAAGCTCGGCCTTAGCTTAGGCTTGTTCCTAACCAGCTCTTATAACTTAATTAACCCATTTCTATTCATTTACTTTTTGCCTCATGGCTTTATTACCTCACCTCCATATTGTCCATCCTGCTTGTTCTGTATCTTTTTTTTTTAAAAAAAGATTTATTTATTTATTATGTATACAGTGTTCTGGCTGCATGTGTGCCTGCAGGCCAGAAGAGGGCACCAGATCTCATTACAGATGGTTGTGAGCCACCTGGTGGTTGCTGGGAATCGAACTCAGGACCTCTGCAAGGAAAGTCAGTGCTCTTAACCTCTGAGCCATCTCTCCAGCCCCATTGTTCTGTGTCTTGTGGCATCTCTGCCTTCTTCTTCCCAGCATCCTCTCTGCCCCCAAAATCCTGTCTAGCTATTGGTCGTTCAACTTTTTATTAAACCAATCAGAGTGACACATCTTCACAGTGTACAAAAAGACTATTCCACAACAGTCTAGGAGCTAAGTGGTCTGTAACTGTCCTGCTACTCCAAGCCAGAAGTGATGGTGATGACAGGGAAAACACCAGACAATGTTTGGGCTCTGAACACTGAAGAAAAACCCACAAGACAAATGGATATGACATTTTAGAAAAGAATGTTTCCAAGCTAAGTGAGTAGTTCATTGCTACAATCCCCATACATTCAAAAGCTGAGTCCGGAGGATTGACATGAGTTCAAGGACAGTCTAGGTTACATACTGAGACACTGACTTAAGAAAAGGCAGGTTTGGGGCTAGAGAGAGGCTCAGTGGTTAAGATTACTGGCTGCTCTTCTAGCAGATCTGTGGTTGAATTCCCAGCACCTACATGGTGCCTCACAACAGTCTGTAACTTCAGTCCCAGGGGTTCCTACTCACCCTTCTGGACTCTGCAAGTACAAACAAACAACCTCCCCCAACATTCACACATTAGAGCAGCTTTCATTCCTCAACAGAGAATTCTCTTTGCACAGTGGACAGCAGTCAGTACAGAGACTCGCAATTGATGAAAGAGCAGGGAATAACGGGCAATGGAGTACTCAGCCCTATGAGGGACATCTATCTATATCACAGTTCTGTGGACAGAAGTTTCTGTCCCACCTGGTCCCACATTTGTTCAGTCTCAATTAAACACACAGAGGCTTAAATTAATTATAAACTGTTTGACACATTGCTCAGGCTTATTACTAACTAGCTCTTACAACTTAAATTAGCCCATAATTCTCATCTATGTTTAGCCATGCGGCTTAATACCTTTTCTCAGGAAGGTATTCTCATCTTGCTTCCGCTGTCTCTGGCTTGTGACTGCATCTGGGCCTTCCCTCTTCCCAGATTCTCCTAGTCTGTTTGCCAGCCTATACTTCCTGCCTAGCTACTGGCCAATCAGTGTTTTACTAAGCCAATACTAGTGACAAATCTTTACAGCATATAAGGGCATTGTCCCACAGCACAACTCTTCCCAGCAAAACTCGGAAAAGGGGGTGGAAGATTCTAAGAGTGGGGGTAGGGGAAAACTGGGAGAAAAGGGTGTCTTTAGACTAATGGACTCACAGCAGCTCTGGCTGCCTGCACAAGCCCTGCTCAAGACCAGGCCAGTTGATAAGATTAGGAGAGGACGCCACATAATAATCAAAACACTAAACATACAGAGTAAAGAAAGAATATTAAGAGCTGCAAGGAAAAAGGACAAGTAACATATAAAGGTAGACCTATCAGAATTACACCTGACTTCTCAGAGGAGACAATGAAAGCCAGAAGGTCATGGTCAAACATCATGAAGAAATTGAGAGACCATGGATGCCAGCCCAGGCTACTATACCCAGCAAAACTTTCAATCACCATAGAAGGACAAAACAAGATATTCCATGACAAATCTAGATTTCACCAATACCTAACCACAAACCCAGCCCTACACAAAATACTAGAAGGAAATCTCCAACCCAAGCAAGATGGCTACACCAACAAAAACACAC
>PVIU01012851.1:31702-58391 GCA_004026605.1 Ondatra zibethicus | reverse complement strand
TATTTGGTGAACTCTTTAATGAAAAAAATTAGTAGAGAAAGGAATTAATCATTATTGATTCTAGAGGGTAAGTTTAGTGCATTATACTTCATTTTTAGGTGGTGAGTAAAGAGCTAAAATGTAACATGAGGGCCTGCTTGTTGGGGTTTCAGTCCTGCCCAGTTCTCACAGCATTTAGGTCCCAAAGAATTACACAGAAGTTACATTAATTATAAACTGATTGGACCATTATCTCAGGCTTCTTATTAACTCTTGTAACTTATATTAACCCATTATTCTTATCTATGTTAGCCACATGGCTCAGTACCTTTTTCGGCATGGCAGGTCATATTTCCTTCTTCCATGTCTGGGCAGGACTGGGGAGGAATGGACTTCCTCCTTACCAGAATTCTCCTGTTCTCATTGCCCTGCCTCTACTTCCTGTATAGTTGTCCTGCCTATACTTCCTGCCTGGCTACTGGCCAATCAGTGTTTATTTAAAACATAATTGAGAGAATACAGAATTGTCCCACCACACTAAGGAATTTATTTTCAGTAAAGTTATGAACTTGGCACAGATTGTTTAAATCAGTGTGTCACTTCTTTTCTTCCAGTATATATAGAGACTGCGAGGTAACTAGGCAACCTCGAGGAAGCTGATAGTTCTTGATCAGATAGCACATACAACAGATATGCAGTTTCTATGGGTCTAGGTCTGGAGTTATACTTACTGTTCTTAGCAAAGAAGAGACCCAGTCCTCTAAATTATCATTTCCAGTCTATGCTGTTATTATTCATTCTGATCATGGGTGATGTGGCTTAAAACAGAGGAGCAGCTTGGGCAGATAATAATTCTATGTCCTTGAGGATCTGTGAATATCTCAAATGGGATGTTCTATGTCTGGACACAAATGCCTGTTGATAAAGATAATTGCAGGAAGTGAGATCTCTGTGCTTACCTAGGGAACAGAGGCCTGCCAGTGAGGAACTTTTCTGAACTAGGGAATTAATTTCCAAATATGTAACAGAAAGGGAAGTCAGTTGTAGTGAAAAATTTATAGCAAAGGACAACCACTTTATTCACAAAGCAATAAATGCCCAGAAGCCTTGCCTTTTGGGTTAGCCTTTACCAGATTTCTTGGTTCTGTTAAGTCACTCATGACAAGATAGATAAGCAATTAGTGTATAATGTTGTGACTTGTAGCAAGCATGGTCACTCCTCTGGCTCTGCACACTTATCTTCTCATCTTGGTGAGGCACCACAGTAACACTGCTATTCTTGTTAATCGTTCCATGGTATTGGTATCTCCAAAACACTAGAGTTTTCTTATACAACTGATTTGCATTTTCACCAATAGTCTTTTAACGTTTCATCATGGTGCCAAGCCTCAAACTCTCTTTATGACATCTTCAGTTGTGGCCCTTCAAATGCTACAGAGAATGCACCTCACCAATGGCCTCTTCTGGTTTCTCACAATGCCATGTTTCAGTTCATCTCCATAACACCCTCATGCTATCTAAACCAGGGTCACCTAGGAGACTTTTTCACTACCAAGTTCAACTTCAAATACAAGGGACTACTTTGACCATTTCTGAAACACAGCTTCTGTGTGCTGGCTATCAGGAAACATTTCCCAGAAAAATTTACCTCAACAATGCTGATCTCTTCATAATTAACTAGTGAAGCCATATTTTCAGGTATCCATACATTAAATATCCCATCAAAGCGAAGGTTTCATTTTAGTAATTATGATAGCTTGTTAATCACAGCTGAAGCTTCAGCCCTAGCTAGCCAGAACTACAGATTCATTTACCAAAAATCTCAGTAGCATCTTGGCTCCCTGCTGAAATGTCACAAGTCAGGTTACCATCAATTACACTTCTCTCAACATTCTTATCTTCCAAGCTCTAGAACATCCTTGGTATATAGAAAGCTTGGCATCTTTCAATACTGAAATTTTTTAGCCAAAAGTTCAAAAGTACTTTCAAAATATTTCTTAGAATAACATGGTCAAGTCTGTCACAGCAATGCCTCTCTTCTATATCAATTTCTGTCTTAGTCAGTCCTATCATTGCTGTGAAGAAGCACTATGACCAAAGCAACTTGGATGGGGAAAGACTTTATTTGGCTTATGCTTCCACATTACTCTTCAACTTTGAAGAAAGTCAAAAAAAGCAAGGAACATGATGAAGACAGGAAGTTATGCCAGGATCATGGAAGAAAATGTCTCATACATCTCGTGAGCAGTAGAAAACAAGCATACATATATATCTCCACATATGTAACATCAGGTATCTTTTCTGGCATCAAACATAATTCTGCTCCTACATATGTATCTTTTTTTTATATTCTTTGGTTAGAACTGTTGTACAGGTGACTCAGATCCATGTTAATTCTCCTTGGCACATCCGTCTTCATCACAAGACCCATGAGTAGCATATATTCCCATGTAAGGAAACACTCTGAACTCCCCTGTGCTACTCTTCATGAAAAGCACCATTTTCATGCTATGTTCTTCTCTATTCCCCATGTTAAGGTCCTATATCCTAATGACAGAAATAAAATTACTTTCTCTTACAGGTGGAAGATCTTCAGTATTGGCAGAGTATGCAGGTTTAGGAAACAGAGTGCTTACAAGGGTCTGACTGTATAGTGTTTCTTGACTGCCTCTACCACTAAAGATAATGGTTTCATTAAGAATGGATAGGGAGCAGAAGTAATAGTCTAAGTTATCTAAGAAACATCAGGTCTAGACTTGTAAAAATACAAACATTTTTTAGAAGGAAATAAATCTGTGACATTGTTTGTTACTATAGAAGCAATGTGATAGAACAATCATAAAGTATTAGTTTATGTTTAGTTACATTAAAATGGTGATTATGATTACTATTAGCTTTCCTTGGACACCATTGGTCATTGTGCCTTTTGTGACCCTGGTTGTAATTAGTACTTGTATTTCACATCAAATATATCAAGTGGAAAGAGCAAATAAGAAGGGAATGAGTGAATAGGAACCTCAACAGGCATCCCTGAGGTAATTCTGAGAGGGTTCTTAACTTCTGAGATTGTTTCATAATAAACAGTACTGGTCCTAGAAGGAGAAGTAGAAAACAAGCATTCATTGAATCTCGAATTAATTAGAATAAGATACCATTAAAGAACACAAAATGGACACTGTCAGCATGTAAGCCAGACAGCAACACATTCTTTGTAGAAAGATTTCAACATTTCTCCTTTTGCTCTTGCAAAATTACTGAGTTAAATCAGCCCTATAGATGTGCCAACCCTGCTTAGTCCCTAGAGATTTTGCATGTGTCCAGAGTACAGGTCACTACTATGAAGAATTCTTTACAAGCTTCTCATACCCTGTACAGGAGTCATTTGTAATCTCAGCATATCATGGTTGTGAGGGCCCCTGTTCAGTTTGTAGAGCTGCTGCTAATCTAGACCAGAAGTAAAGAATGACAATATTGTTGATATACTTATAGCACTGAGGAATATGCTTTTGTTTTGTTCATGTTTGTTTGTTTGTTTTATATGCATGTGTTTCAAGTAATTGACATAATATTACACATTGGTTGTACATTTCCATTCACAGGTGTAACATCTAGATGACACAGTCCCCATCATTAGTTTCTGCATCTCTAGAAGCCTGACTTACCATCAACTGGTGTTAGCAAGTATTTAATTTGGTTTTAAAAGAAAATAAGGAAGGCTTCAAGGAAGTTGATCACTTGTATATCCAATCTGCTATGTGGGGTTCTACCAAGTTCAATACTAGAGTACCTGGGACAGATTTCTCCCCACTGTCAATACTCTGGAGTTAATGATTTTTCAACATATTACTGTATACAGAATGAGGAGTATCCACCCACAGTGATACAAGTCATGACAAATACTTCCAAGGAAATCAAATAAACCCATTGCATTTTTGTGTCAATTATGTATCTCTCTACTAGATGAGGACACTTTCATTTTTTATTATTTCTACATTTTCACGCTTAATGAAATGGATATTTAAAAGTAGTAACCATCCAATGAATATATATTTTCATTTTTAGGGAAAAATTACTGCCTATATTTATTTAGTAAGTTTATGTGCCTTAATACTTTACATTTGAAGAAGTAACACTATGAGATAATAATCTTGTACACTGTATATATTTGTCACTAAAATTGGTTTAATAAAACACTCTTTGGCCAGTAGTCAGGCAGGAAATGTAGTCAGGGCTACCAGACTAGGAGAATTATGGGAAGAGAAAAGGCACACAGTCATCAGCCAAACACAGAGGAAGCAAGATGAGAATACCTTACTGAAACTAAACATAGATTAGTATTATGGGTTAATTCAAGTTGTAAAAGCTAGTCAGTAATAATCCCAGATAACAGACCAAATAATTTGTATTTAATATAAGATTCCATGTGTTTATTGGAGACTGAATGACTGTAGGACCAGGCAGGACAGAAACTTATGTCTTCAAAGTAGTCTGATTAAAACTCAATAGTAATAAAATTGAGATTATTCCATCTTGTAAAAAGGCAAAAATAGTACATAAGAGTGCTTGCAATGATGCCTGTGATATAGATCATCCTTGGTGTACTGGGATTATGGATTTGTGAAGGATTTTGTTTAACAATATAATGCTGTGGTGTATAGGCTTGACAGAGGAGCAATGAATATCATTTGTCCACTTTGCTAGTAACAAGGGTAAGAACTGCCTTGAAAAAACTGTGTTTAGATTTTCGGGTGAATATTTTTATGCATGAATATTAACATTGATTCCAAATTCTAGTAAAACCATTAGCCCAAGAATTACAATCAGAGCTCATGTTTTATTTTTACTTTTACACACACACACACACACACACACACGTCATGTGATTACACCAGTGCCCTCTGAGGTCAGACTAAAGTGTATAATATCCTGGACCTGGAGCTCTTACATTTGTGTCTAGGCCACCAAATATGGATGATGGGGAAAATTAGGTCATTTGCATTATCTGTTAGCTATTGTAACCATTTAGATATCCATCTGTGGTCACAACAAATCAATCTACATGAGTAAATGTGTTTATTATGATTACTTATCAAGTGGTTGATTAATTACAGTCCTAAATTTTGCATAAAAGCCTCAAATTCTTCCTACCAAGATTGTATTCTATATAATTGCAACCTTATTGCAGGACTCATGCAAATTGTAGTTTAGACACTTAGTAATTAAATAATAGAGATGGAAAAAGGCTCAAATAACCTGAGGCACAGAACAAACCAGAGCCATGTGTTGGCTTAATTCTTTCTCTTTAAAGAGATTTTTCTCAATTTGTAGCATCCTATCAAAATGTGTGAAAAACTTAGATTGGATTTAGAGGCAAGGAAAGCAAAATTTGCAGGAAATGGATTTGCTAGAGGAAGAAACTACCAGTGAAAGCACTTCCACCATCTTATTTGGTTGCTGGCAACATTAAATAAATATTATTCTGAAAATGCCAGGCGGTGGTGGTGCACACCTTTAATCCCAGCACTCAAGAGGCAGAAGCAGGCAGATCTCTGTGAGTTTGAGACCAGCCTGGTCTAAAACAGCTAGTTCCAGGACAAGCTCCAAAGCCACAGAGAAACCCTGTCTCGAAAAACCAATAAATAAATAAATATTATTCTGAAAATTCAAAAATAATCTTACCTTTAATTTATCTTTATGAATAAACATGAGGCAATCTATGTTCTGCAGGATTCATCCCAAAACTACAGTGTGTAAAGCAACTTTAAAATTCTTAACCAAAAACCCATGAAGGTAAAATGTATATAGCAATTCAACTAGAACCATCTTTTGGAAAAGTCTAATTCATATATTCATTATAAAATACAATCAATGGCCTTGGAGAGAATAAAAACATTACTTCAGAGAAATTGACCTTTATCTTAGACAAAGAGTAGTAAATGATGGCACCATTTTCTTTGAATTTTATTTTGTCAGATTCAATGTAAAGTCACATCTGCACTTTCAGCTGTTTTCATGAATGAGCTATTGTAGCCTTGGTTTCCCACATATAGTGTTATGTAAAACATACATTGGAGAAAAAGGCTAAGTTTAGTTCTTTAATCAAGTTACCATATTTGTCCTTCCTCATCTATTTAGGGAAATCACTAATCACCTATTTTAAAACAAATTAATAAATGAGTACATAACATGCCTTTGACAGCTGAGAGACCATCAATAATAGAAAAAAGTACAGTGGTATTTATAAGCAGAATAAAAGTTACATAGACAATGATTATCACAAAGACACAAAGAAAAGAGAAAAAAGAAAAATGCTCATACAAGAATTTACTTATTTTTTGACACTGTATTTTGGAAGAGCCAAGCATATAGAATCACACACATGCTACACATACAAATTTCACTTCTTGTTTTCAAGAAGTAAAGAAAGTGTCAAAACACAGCTGCAAAAGTGGAGCAAGTCTGTGAATACCTGCAGATACATTTTTTTTCTATAACCATAGACATTACCTGTCTACAATGATATTACAAACTCATAAACTCATGAAGATCTGAAATATGGCAAGGAGAGAACTATTTCAATAGTTAACATTTATAGCTTTTTGTATGTACTTTAAAATATTGAAATAATATACATTAACTGAAATTTTTATATATTTCTCTAAACTGAGCGCTATATGCCCTTAGGCACTGTGAGAAGTTTGGTAATCGTAGAATATGCAGAGATAGGGATCATGATAGACTTAAGAATGTAAGTGACTACATGCTAAGGAAAATTCTCAACTTTTATAGAGAATGGCTTTGGTTAAGTTTGGGTGGAAAATTCACTAACTGGAGTCATCCAGAAAACATCAAGCAAGCTTATTTTTAATTTCTAGCAGAGCTAGTAATGCAGTTCATAAACTTCAGAAACATAACTTTGTATAGCCCTGATAGAATTAACGGGTACATGAAGGAGGTAAATTATTTATTTAGATATGAAACTTTAGGCATAGGAGGTCATTTCTTTCTTTTGACACAATGATGAATATGATTTTGTTTCAAACTTCAAATTAACACTAACAATATGTAGTAATTACTGAAAAGATAACATCTCTGATCTCAATAACAAACTGTGCCAAATGAAAGGAGTCTGTAGATATTGTTAGAGATTCTGGGATTGTGGAATGGAAGCATAGAAATACAGAGTGAACCCAGAAGAAATGGAAAGTTTATGGTGTTCATAGACTCTAAATATTCATTGACTCCTACATGCAAGCATATTTCTGTTAGGAAACGTATACATTCTTCTTGGTAATAATGAGGATCCTTAGAGACATGCATGTAGTTGTTTCTTTTTCTTTTTTCTTTACTTTCTTCTTTTATTCTTTGAGGACACACCACCCAGCTCATGAATAGATACATGGAGACTTATTATGACTTATGAATACCTGGTCTTATCTTGACTTGTTTATATCCAGCTTTGCTACCTAAAATTATTATCTTTGTCTTTATCCACTCTAGACATTTTACCTTTCCTTATTCTATAAATCTTTCCTTCCTTCTTACTCCATGGCTGGTTGTATGGTTGGGTGGCTGGCCCCTGGCATCCTCCTCTCTTTCTCCTTCCTCATTCTCTTTTCTAGATTGTTCCTTCTATTTATTTTTTTCTGGTTACACATATTTTTGAAAGGACAATATCCACTTTCCCAGGATTAGTACCCAGTTTATAAAATCTGAATCACAGCTCTCAAAAGTTGCTGTAGACAGGTTGCCACAAAGATAGTGCCACTTTTTCTCATCACATTATGTCCATATGCACATTTTCTTTTTTTGTTGCAGACAGGTTGCTAAGACCTTGAGTGAAACTTAGCCCTGCTACCATTGCATAAATATTGACACATTTTGTCATATACATTACTGAATAAACCCAATTTTAATTCTGTGATCAAACTGCAGTATTTGATAAGTCACATTTTAGTCAAACTCTTGACCATATTTTAGCCTCTGAGGGGGAAGCAACTGGGAACCAAAAAGAAGGTAGAACATTATTTTTCTTCTGGTTTATAAATATTTGTGAATAGGATACTGTTCTTCTGTTATCAATAGTAAATGGCAGCATCTTCAGACTTCCTGCTACTGATAGTGAGAGAATACATGATTCAGACTCACTGCCATGCCAAATGAGAGAGGCCCTCTCTCCTTGAGAAGCATCCAAGATGCTGGAGATGCTGGAGACTGGGTGACAACTATTTCTCCATTTATGTGATGGAGCAAAAGGTGAAAAGAGATAGTAGTTAGTAGAAAACAAGTTTCCAGTATATCTTTAAATCACACACTATGCAAAGAAGAAAAAGACAGTAAAGAAGTAGAAAGGGAGGACGAGACTAGGAATCAAAGAAAGAAGGGAGGGAGGAAGGAAAGGTTTTTCTAAACTAAAATTTCACTGAGAAAAATATGCTGAGATTAAGCCCTCTCCTTCTTACCCATGACACTAAAAGCAACTTAAGAGTTTTCACCAGCAAATTCATCTTGTCTGATTTCTGTCTACAAATTTCTCTTTTCTAAGTACTTTCTCTTTAAAGCAAGTTTGAGCCATCTGTGGTTTCTGAGGACAAACAGCAGGATATAGGCTAGGATGTTCTTGGCTCATAAACATTGTGTGCTTTTTCTTACCTATAATATTTAAATCGGTGTCTTTGGCTCTACAATGTTTTTCTCTCCTGGTTTATATCATTATCCACATGTTTTTCTGCTGTTATTATTTTTTTCATAGTTAGGCTTGATCTACAGGGATGAAATGTTCTACTTTTCACTGTGATGTGGTGATTTTATTCGCAAAGTTCAGTTGAGAATGACAGAAGAGTAAGTTAGAAAACCTGAGGCCCCAGAATAATTACCCCAATTTTCTGACAACTGCTTAACTAAGGCTTTGCTCATCTAGCCCAGTCTAATCACATGGTCCTGAGCACAAAGAGACCTATAACAATCACTTGTGTAGCAGTGAGTTATCTGGGACTCTGCCATTTTCAGGCATATTACCACAGAAGTCACATGCTTAAAAACCCTCATTTCTAAAACAGAAAGAAACATAAATATTGTTTTTGTAGCAACTATTATGAATCAAACATTATGCCTCCTGATGATTTTAAGTGGAACTTGGGCTTCTTTCTCTCATAAGCCTTGGTTATTTCAATAAATGGGTGTGAGAATCTGGCTGCAGCTTTGCTCCCTCTATAAAGAGAGTTAATTTTCTTGGTCACCAGCTTCCAGAGACTATTTTGATGGAAGGTGCCCAGGTTAGTCTCATAGTCAGATGCATGTAAACATTTGTGGAAGCCAAATAAATCAAGAGTCTGGGATCCTATTTCTGCGTTCTCTCTCTTTTTCCAAATTTAACTTTTTATTATTTTTTTTCTTTTTTCAGATCATGCATCTAGATCCTACTCATCTCGCCAACCATGTTCATCTCCTCTCTACTCTTGTAACCCGCAAACCCCAGATAAGGCAAGATAAAATTTAAGAGAAAAGAAGAAAAGAAAAATTTTGTTGTGTAAGTGTAGTGTAACACAGTACAATCACACAATACTTCAGTCTATATATTGTTACTTGTAAGTGTTCATTGCATTAAGTCATTAGTCTGGTTTGAGGTCTGTCTTTTGCAACATCATGAATACTGGGTCCTCTCCTGGATTCCTCTTGGATGTCTTATTGTTGTCTTGTGTCATAGAGATCCTGTAACTTTGGGTCTGCAGGAACAACCCTTTCATATGTTCCAACAGATGGATTCAATGATGGGATGGGCAAACTCAGACCTCAACTGCATCAGTAGGGAGAACAGGCCCTACACCTTGCCTAGACAGTAGACTGGAGCTGACTCTGTTAGGGATGAGGGAAAGATTTCCTCACGAATATGAACATGGGAAATCTGGCCCATCCCCTCTGCCATATGGTGGTATGTTCAAAAGGAAGATGTACTCCCCTCCCCAAACCCTCACTACCTGTGGCATGTAGGAACCCTGGTCCTCAGGTTAGAAGAATTGCTGAGCTGTCCCATCATCCCACTAGCTTCAGCACTCAAGAAAGAAGTCTCAGCACTTCATCTAAGCAACTCAGTACATTTGACCCTATTGTTGATGATTCAGGTGAGCTGTCCCTGATCTCACAAGTTTTGGAGATTCAGTGGCACTTCCCATCTATCAAGCAATGTGGGAGGTGAAGGGATACCTCAATGTGCCTCTCCTTAATCCTCGCTGTACATAGCATTCAGCAGAGCAGGTCTTGTACCTCAATAGGACACCATAGTCAAGTCAAACCTACTGGTGATGACACAGGGGGACCTATTTGTCTTATTTATACTGTTACAATACTTGTCAGCACTAAGACTGATAACCATGACTGTACAAATATGTGTTACTATTGTCCCCTGCTGGAGAGATGGTTATTGTTTCATAGGTAATATATCTTACAATGGGAATATTTCAAGAAATATATTGTAGATCAGGAATAGCATAAGCCAAAGATTCATTAGACACACATATCCTGCTAAATAATCTAAGCTGAAATGTGTTTTAGAAACTTACATTGGTATACAGTAGGACAAGATCATCTAGTATGAAGCCCCTTAATAAAGCACTGTTGAATATCCCATTATATATGGTACCCTGTAATGTACTGAAACTTTGCGTTGTGGACAGTTGCCACTGCTCAGCAACACGGATGGACTTTTGCAATTTAAAATAAGATTTCTGTTGGGCATTAAACTTTTAGAAATAATAAAGAAAACTTCTCTTGAATCATTTAAAGTAGTCTCTTAAATAGAAAACTGTATGTATGTGTTTGCAAATAAATGTGTGCCCTCAAAATACAAAAAGTTAAAGTTTGATCAAACATTTTCCTATTTCATGCTCTAAAAAATAGTACTAATTATGACCAAATGTGGAACTACTAGAAAAATCACTATAAATAAATAATAATTGTGTTAATTCTATAGATGGATAGATGTTATCTTTTGACTTCTTGACAACTTCATTAAAAGTAAAAAGGTATGAATATGTGAAAAATGTAACATTCAACTAAAAAGTTAATATGTCAGTTTTCAGAATATAAAACAGCTTTATAACTATTTCTATTGTTAAATAAATCAGATTGTTTTATATTAAATACACCGTTGAAGTATCTGTCTTTGTCTTTTGTCTTACTCTGTCCTTTAAATATAGATTTTCTTTGAAAAATATCATAATGAGCAGGTGAACAAGTCCTGGAAAATAAGGGATCAAGTGAGGAGGATTGGAAAATGGATTTAAAGTCCCTTTAGTCTGTAAACTTCCAAAGAGAAAGTCTAAAATGTTTCTGGGTTATTCAAGCTGAGTGAGGTGAGGGAGTTGAGTGTGCATGTGCCTGAAAGCTGGTTCACACAGGACAACTGAAATCAAAATGATAGAATCCTGAGATATCTAAAGAACACCATTAAACATGTACGATGAAAGCTGAGCTAACAAGGAGACTCAGGGAACTGAGAAGACTCCTGACATTGGACAGCTTTGATAAAATTAGCTTGGCAGAGTGCTGATGGAAGAATAGGAGGTTACTTAGGAGGAGAAGAAAGACACACCCATTCCATATAGTCATGACTCAACAAGGATTTTAAGTTTTCTTCATGCTAATTTCAAGATCTTCAGGGCATTAGAGCAAGAGTATTTTGTAATCAATATCAATAGTCAAAAGTGAAATGCATGAATCTGACACTAATCATGAAAGAGGATATAAAACTGTTTATTTTTCTAATTCTGTCACGAATATTTTGCATTTTGGTAATGGATAAGCACATAAAATACATCTGAAAATATAAAATTGAATATGAAGATCCCTAGCTTCTATTCATACTATTGAAAAGTTCATTGGGTTGTATTGACTCTGTTTCTGGTTAATTTTTGTACGTTATATAGTTATTTAGCTACAAATTTTTATGATAAAGTTTATAGTTTCACATTTTCAAAACAAAAGTTCTTTGAATAAATAAGTCTCCTTTAAATTTCTTGGAATATTTCAGAAGATCAGTCATCATTGTTAATGTGAATATTGTTGTAAGTCATGTCACATTGGGCTGCCATTTGTCAGGAACCACCTTTTTGGGGTGACTTTTGCTGGGCCACTAGCCACGGCAAGTTTGTACATTTTACGATAGGGACAGGAGGATTAGAAACGTTAGGTAAAAGGATCAGAAATAAGAAAGTTTCACAGAGACATAGGATCGTACTGGGAGGGCAACTCAGTGCCTTTGCATACTGAATTCTTCTGAGTTCTGAATTCACCTGTGTTTAATTTTCCACATACGTTTATATCACAATACAAAATGGGGAGAAAGGCAAAATACTGCTTTAACGTGATACAAAGGACAACTAGAATTATTACTTGCTTCAATACTTTGATACATCAACCCAATAATTCTTGAGAAAAGCATTCTGTTGTTTAGGCAGTAAACCTACCCTAGACCTAGTATCCTGAAGACAACCACTCCCTATTGCATACCACCTATGTCAAAAGAAGGAGCAGAAGTATCCTTGAATTCTCTGACCTTTGGCCATGGTGGAATTGATTTACCTTTACAAGCCTTATTGAAAACACCAAGTAACCACACCCTAGGTCAGGGTGTGTAGCCACAGTTGTTACTCAACAACTTTGAGTAACCTCAATCTCTGACCTTCAGACAAAGTAGAATAGGCTCACATTTTTGGGCTTTCACAGAAAGAAAAAAAAGTGATTAATGAAAACAACAAAGCACTTACAAATTCCTACACTGATATTACTTTTTGACCCACAGTAAAGATCATATTACCCGAAGGCAAATTGGTTCTACCTCTCTGTGTCTTGAAACCTGGGGACTTTCAGGCTTATGCTGAGTCCCTTAGATGAGTCCAGGCAATCCTGTAGTAATTTGCATATGTAGCAATTTGCATATGGCTTGAGCTCACCCTCTGCTCTAAGAAGTTAATCACTAGTTGGTCACACCATGTTCAGAAGTCATTCTTAGTGAGGATACAGCATGAACACGAGGATGCTTTCTGAGTTCCTAGGGCTACTGCTCCTCTGGTTTTCAGGTAATGAAGACAGGAAAGAATTTTGTAACTGGTATTGTGAACACTGCCTGGCTTTTCATAAAAGTTGTGTTACAATATGGTTAACACTGCATCATTGTTTTGTTTCCAACCACAGGTGTGAGTTGTAATATCCAGATGACACAATCTCCACTAACTCTTTCTGCATCTCTTGGGGACAGAGTCACCATCACTTGTCATGCTAGTCAGAACATTAATAGTTGGTTAGTCTGGTACCAGCAGAAACCAGGGAATGCTCCTGTACTATTAATCTATAAGACATCCAACCTGCAAACAGGAATCCCATCAAGATTCAGTGGCAGTGGCTCTGGAACCGATTATACTCTCACTATCAGCAGCCTGCAGCCTGAAGATGTTGCCACTTACTTCTGTCTGCAGCATCAGAGCTGTTGCCACAGTGATACAAGTCATAACATAAACCTCTCAATGGTGTAGCAAGTTAAGAATGAGCTAGTACTAGCTGCTCCCCCTAGTGCCTGCTCCTGATAATATTTTGTTTTCAGATTTGCTGGGCTTTGGTGGTCATTGGGACTACTGGGCAGAATTGTCAGTTGGGCCCCTCTGCTTCTAACTCTCCTCCTCTAAGGTACAAGAGCACAGTTATGATAAAGAGTCTCACATTCACTTAAGAGAATCTTTTTATATATTGAGCAATCCTCACCATGCTATCTTTGCAATGAATACAATAAAATTGCCTTCCAAGGAGCCCTAAGAAGTATGGTTTTGAATTACGAAACTACTTTCTAGATAACTACACCTGTATGGTGTGTGATATTCTATGATTTAATGCTACAATGTCCTAAATCTTTCATACAAATGCTGTATAACCAGCCTTAGATACTATTATGATAGGTTCTAATGACATTAGTCATATGTGTCCAAGCTGGAGGAAGTTGAACAGTTGCAGGGGGTGTGTGCCAAATTTGGTATAAATTATCTATGGCGATTTAAATTCTAATTATTACTTTTAAACCAACCATGATATTAGTAGAGTAACTCCAAATGTTTCCCCTCTTGCTACATCCTGACACCCCTGAAATCCTAGATTAAAATAAATCTGTTTGTCCTTAAACTATTTCTTTCAAGCGTTTTTATCATGGCACTGCAAAGGTCAATAATACTAGGGCTCTATTATTTTAAAAAGGTTGTTATTAGAAGTAGGGAATTATTGCCAGGGTGATGGTTGCTCAAGCCTATTATCCCAACTCTCAGGAGGCAGAGGTAAGTGAATCTTGGTGATTTTGAGGACAGGCAGGGCTGTTACACAGAGAAATTCTGTCTTGGAAAACAAAAACAAAAGAAGAAGAGAAAGAATTTTCTTAGTGCTTAGTACAGAGATCAACACACTTTTTTTCTCCAGGCATTTTCAGGAAAATTGAGGATGTCATCTAAATTCTCATTAATATCTTTTACAGAACATTGGTGATTTTTCATCTCCTACTTTATCAGTGCATTAAATCTTATGAAAATGCTTGAGATTTCCATGTCATACAGAAGGTCTGTAAATTGAGGATATAGAAATCAGGGTTATGGGGAAATACATTATTGAAAGTTCTGGTAGTGAGGAGACTTGACAGAAGTTTTTTTTTTTTTTTTTTAACAAGTCAATGACTCTTGTTTAGTCACAGAGTAAGCAGAAAATGAGGGATCACATTGATTACATGGTTGTTTTTTAAAACTTGCTTCTTTAATATGTAAATTATTTGATATGTAAATAATAAAGGAGACAGAGTGCTAACTTCTTTTTTCTAAGAAGCTGCCTCTTTATATAAACTAAAAACTGTTGGTTTATAGTAACAGACTAGATAATACTTTTTCTCATAAGATTCCTCATATATTTGCTCAATCTTGGGCCATTCTATGTGATTTGAAAATCAAAATACTAGAATGCAATATCAACCAGCAACTACAAGTGGGTCTATGGGTAGATGGAAGAACTATTACTACCACCGCTTGGGACACAAGGATAAGTTTCAGGAATACATACATGTTCAGTCACTTCATGTTTTCTTTGACAGGTGAGCCTTGGTTTATACTAAATAAGTAGAGTCTTTGTTACATAGAGCAGCAGCTTTGCTGACCGTCTTATAAAACATTGTTGATGGATATAATGTAGATTTCAGATTCTTGTCTTAGAGGTGTCTCTAGTTTTCAGGTCTAAACTTTCTTCATTTTGCTGTATGAATACAACTGAGGACACCATCCAGATGTATGGATGGCACCTGGTGACATATGTGCTTTTGAAATCATAAGCATAATACTTGTTTCTATACTATTGAAGTAAGTAAAATGAATAGTACAGATTTAGGATGTTGCTTCTACGAAAATCTGATTGTGTCCTCTAAAGCCAGGTTACCTATGGAAAAATATTCTCAGTTCAAGTAGCTACAACCTAGGATCAGAGGTAGTGGATCAACTTCACTCCTGTGTTTCTGAGTTGTCTGCGTTATGACTTCCACCAATGTGGAAAAGATACTTTAATAATACCAACAGTAGTAAATTGTAACATCTTCCAACACCAGTATGCTGCTACTGGATGTAAAATCTGTCCACAGCCACTGAAAAAAACAATGGAACCCTGTGTTCAAATGAGATGCCTCACAGATCAGGAGCTTAGAAGATTTTACTGGTTTCTGCTGAAAAGCAAGTGATGGTGACATTGTCTCCTACAGATACAGACACGAAGACTTTAGTCTATATTATATGGATGCAAGTCTAGAAATTGACATTAAAGACATAAATCAAATAGACACAAGATTCGTGTAACATGAGAAATTTTCTGAGCAACCAGAAAGCCCTAACAGTAACAAATAAGACATTTTACATTGTTTTCTTTCTTCAACAGGGAGTCAGAATAGCAGGAATATAAGAACCTGAAAGTGACCTCATGTTCATTTTGTGTCCTAATTGCAACTGACTCCATTTATGCTGTGACCAGACAATGACGATGTCCTCATGGCTGAGCGCTGATCTCTGGCACATACAATTTAGCATTAGCTTGTCTCTTTTGGGCATAGCTGCTGAACTGCCTCACATCAGTAACTTACCCAACATTACCAGGTTACCCAGGGTAGAACTGTGGTACATATTTATCTACAAAGGAAAAAGCCAATCTTGAGTCCTGAGAACAGCATAGTGTTTTGAATAAAGCATGCTGAGTGCATGTTTTCATTGCTACTTTCCCCTTTAGAACAGTGCCATTTGTTGACAGAAATTTCTGTCCTTCCTGATCCCACAGTTATTCTCTCTCTTTTGTTTTATTTCTTAATTTTTAGTTTTTTTAAGACAAGGTTTCTCTGTGTATCTTTGGCTGCCCTGGAACTCACTCTTTCCATCAGTCTGGCCTCAAACTCACAGAGATCCACCTACCTCTGCCTTCCAAGTGCTGGGATTAAAGGTGTGTGATACCACACCCAACTATTCTATTTCTTTTTCTCTTTAAGGATTTTATTTATCCTTTTTCATTTTTTCTCCCAGGCCTATGTGGTGCAGGAGAATTGTCTGTATTCTGTCAATCATGTTTTAAATAAATGCTGATTGGCCAGGCAGGAAGTATATGTGGGACAACCAGACAGGAAGTAAAGGTGGGGACAGAAGAATAGGAGTATTCTGGGAAGAAGGAAGCTCTTTCCCCACTCCTGCCTGGTTCCCCAGCCATTTAGTCCCAGAGAAAATCACACAGAGAGTCTATATTAGGTTATAAACTGATTGGCCCATTAGCTCAGGCTTCTTATTAGCTCTTGTAGCTTATATTAACCCATTATCCTTATCTATGTTAGCCACATGGCTCAGCACCTTTCTCAGCAGGGCAGGTCACATCCTGCTTCTTTGGTGGTAGAACTGGTGGCAGCCACGTTTTTGCCCCAACACTGTGGAGTTTCTAGGTCCATGCCACCACCAAAGAAACTGATGTTGGCCTCTCATAAACACCAATTAAGTGTTTTGTGGCACAGCCTCTTAAAATAGTTGTGAGGTTTTTGCTACAACCCTCAGTCATGAAGCTTTTCTTAAAGGAGCCACACCTCTGCTTGCAACCAGCAAACAGAGCCTACTGGAGTAAAGACTGTTACCAAGGATCTACGCTCAATTCTATTCTTGTCTATATAGAGTCCTTTTTTAAAGCTTTCTCTGGCTCTATGTGCTAATTCTTGTTAAATGTTTGAGCATAATTTGTTGACAGAAGTTTCTGTCCTGCCTGGTCCCACAGCCATTCAGTTCCAAAGGAACACTCATAGGCATATATTAATTATAAACTGTTTTGCCTATTAACTCAGGCTTATTATTAACTGTCTGTTATAACTTAACCCATAATGCTTGTATATGTTTCGCTAAGTGGCTTGGTACCTTTTCTCAATGAGGCATTCTCATCTTGCTTTCTCTGATTCTGGATGACGACAGTGTCTCTCTCTTTCCACTTCCCAGAATTTTCCTCATCTGGTGGCCCCACCTATACTTCCTGCCTGACTACTGGCCAATCATCATTTTATTAAATCAGTATGAGTGACAAATACGTACAGTGTGCAAGAGCATTCTCCCACTGCTATGACACAGTCCCAGAGTGGCAAAGTATCTTACAGTTCCACCCCCTCCCAAAGTGGAGTCTGCTGATATGATTGATGCCTGTATGTCTTTGCTGAATTCCCTGTTGTACTTGGTATGGAGTAGAAGTGCAATAACAGCAACTGCAACAAGAAAACTTTTTAGTTCTGTGGAAAATGGACTGAAGATCCCTATGTTGCATACCCCCAACTTGCCTTTTGCTTCTTGTGACTTAGGCTCCTGTCTTAAAATCAACTCCCTATCAATTGGTCATCTCATCTATCTTCACTCCATTTCCTGCTCTGCAAGTAAATGTCCTGACAACACTGTTCATGATGCCAACATCGATCATAGGGGATTTTGGTACCTTACCCAGTCCTGTAATCAAACATGACATGTATTATATGTAGCTCTGACCTACACCTTTTCTCCTAAGGACAGAAATCATATATAGATCATCTCAGACATATGTTGAAGCCTTTTATACCCAATGAAAACAATCCAATCATTGCTGTATATACCAATCCCCATTGTAGATACCAACCCAAATCAGGTAATCCCTCAAAACAGGACCTTATGATTGCATGCCTTCTATCAAGAATTGAAAATACTGCCTTTAACACATTTATTTGAGACTAATCAGAGATCACTCCGGAAGCCACCCAACATTTGTCTTGCTTATCAGAAACTATGGCTAAATATATCAATCTCATCCTGGACATTGATGTGAGGAGGTTATATATGCCCTTTAATTTTACCTGTTGCTTTTAACACCATCTCAAAAACATATCCTATGTACAGAGGAAAACCTTCCCATTCAAAGAGATCTTTAAAAGGTAGTCTTGTAGGTTTTCAATGAAAGAAATACCCTAGATCTCAAACTAAAGCAAAGTAGGTTCATTATTAATTTTTGGTTGAAGCTTTATGTCTAGGTCAAATATGGTGTAACACAAAGGAGAATGTCCTCCCCACTCAGGTCTAGTCTACTGGGTGGTTCTGTTTCAAATGTAGTTAAATGAGCCATCTGTCTAAATTCATATCCACTAACCAGTTCTGCTTCTGTAAGTATAAAAGAAACCACAGAAGTAATATAGTACATGGTGAAGACACCTGTTCATGTCTAGTCCATCACTGGACTCTGGTAGGACTGGTTTTGTTGGGATTGTCAACAACCAACAAATGATGGGGACCAGCTACCACTGTTCCCATTACATTCACCATCATAAAGCACACAGTAATACTGCAGCTAGTCTACAGCCTTTATTAGTGCCTACTTTCTGTTAAAGAGGTGGAAGGAACTCCCAACAAATCATAATAGATTGGCTCATTACTATACCACCATCACTTCTCCACTGTTTCCTGATTGCTTCCTATGTCTAACCCCTCTCTTGTTATACAACACTCTCAAAACCCCTATGACTTCACTAAATTTTTATAACAAATTTTCCACGAAACATTTGGTTTCACTCCCTTTTCAAGACACTCATCACTTTGTTTCTTTTTTAATTGTTTGTATTGAGTTATACATTTTTCTCTGCTCCATACCCTTCATGACCTCTCACCTTGTATCTACTCCTGTGACCCCCATGCTCCCAGTTTACTCAGAATATCATGTCTTTTACTTCCTCATTTTTAGACCCATGTATGTCTCTCTTACGATCCTCTTTGTTGTCTAAGTTCCCTAGGGTTGTGGACTGTAGGCTGGTTTTTCTTTGCGTTGTGCCCCAAAGTCACTTCTGAGTCACTACATATTGTATTTGTCTTTCTGGGTCTGAGTTACCTCACTCAGTATGATTTTTTTGGGGGGATCCGTCAATTTGCCTTCAAGTTTCAAGATGTCATTATTTTGTACCACTGAGTTTTACTCCATTGTATAAATGTGCCACTTTTTCTTTATTCATCTTTTAAATTGAGGGACATACAGATTGTTTCCAGGGTCTGGCTATTACAAATAATGCTGCTATGAACATATCTGAGCACATATCCTTGTGGTAGGATTGACATCCTTTGAGTATATACACAAAAGTGGTATTGCTGAGTCTTGAGGTAGTTTGTTTCCTAATGTTCTAATAAACCACCATATTGATTTCTAATCTGGCTGTACAAGTGCTATTCCACCAGCAATGGAGAAGTGTATTTTTTTAACCCCACCTCCTTTGCAGCATAAGCTGTCATCAGTGTTTTTGACCTTGGCCATTCTGACAGGTGTAAGATGGAATCTCAGAGATGTTTTGATTTCCATTACTCTGATTGCTAAAGATATTGAGCATTTCTGTGTCTTTCAGCCATTTGAGGTTCATCTGTTGTGAGTTCTCTATTTATATCTGTACCCCATTTTTATTGAATTATTTGTTCTTTTGATGACCAGTTCCTTGAGTTCTTTCTATATTTTGGAGAACAATCCTCTGTGTGATGTGGCTTTGGTGAAGATCATTTCCCATTCTGTAGGTTACTGTTTTGTCTTGTTGATCATATCCTTTGCTTTACAGAAGCTTCTCAATTTCAGCAAATTGCATTTATTAATTGTTGCTTTAAGGGTCTGTGCTACTGGGGTTATATTTAGGAAGTGATCTCCTGTGCCAATTCATTGAAGTGTACCTCCTACTTTCTCTTCTATGAGGTTCAGTGTGGTTGGGTTTATATTGAGGTTTTTGATCCATTTAGACTTGAGTTTTGTGTATGGTGACAGATATGGATCTATTTGCATTCTTCTACATGTTGGTGTCCAGTTATGTCAACATCCTTTGTTGAAGATGCTTTCCTTTTTTCATTTAATAATTTTAGCTTCTTTGTAAAAAAAAAAAAAAAAAACCTCAGGTGTTCATAAGTATGTGGCTTGATATCCAGGTCTCCAATTTGATTTCTTTCATCCTCCTGTCTGTTTGTAGGCTAATACCAGGAATGGTAGTGCCTCCAGAATTTCCTTTATTGTACAGGATAATATTAACTATCCTGTTTTTTTTTCAAGTGAAGTTGAGTATTGTTTATTCAAATCTGTGGAGAATTTTGCTGGAATTTTGATGGGCATTACATTGAATCCATAGATTACTTTTGGTAAGATTTCCATTTTTACAATGTTAATTCTATCTACCCAAGAACATGGAATATCTTTTCATTTTCTGGTGTCTTATTCAATCTTGTTCTTCACAGTTGTAAAGTTCTTATTAAACAGGTATTCTACTTGTGTGATTAGAGTTACTCCAAGAGCTTTTATGCTATTTGTAGTTATTGTGAATGGTGATTTTTTTATTTCTTTCTCAGCCCAATTATTTTCTGGGTAAAAGAGGGCTACTTATTTTTTTGAGTTACTCTTGTATCCTGCTACATTGCTGAAGGTGTTTATGGGTTGTAGGAGTTCTCTGGTAGTTTTTGAGTCATTAGTGTATATATAATCAGAAAATAGTGAAAGTTTGACTTCTTCTTTTCAAATTTCTATCTCTTTGTTGTCTTGTTGCTCTAAATAGTACTTCAAGTACAATATTGCATATATATAGAAAGAGTAGGCAACCTTGTCTTGTTAGTGATTTCAGTGGGATCTTTTTGAGTTTCTCTTCATTTAGATTGATTTTGGAAGTTGGCTCACTGTATACTGCATTTATTACATTTAAGTATGCCCTTTCCACTTTCTTAGCATCTGATCATTTGTGATTGTTAAGCACTTAATATTATAAATGTCAGATCATCTGGTTCAAATGGATTTAAAAAAAGACTTAAATAAAAACTGTAAAACATTTGACTGTTAAAATGATCTAGGTTTATATGAGAACTACCCATATTGATGTGTTTTCTACACATATTTAGGGTTTTATATTATTTATATGGTAACAATTTATTTTGTTAGTACTCATTGATGTTAATTATAATTAGTAAAGTAAGTCTAAATTTTTTTCAACTCAAAATGTAACCAGAATTTTAAAAAATACCCTTACTCTACTGCCTGACTGCAATGTTGGCTAATATATGCTAATTGAAGAGAAAGACTGTGAAAAGCTACTTAAGGTATCAGATACATAGGGAAAACTCTCACAGTCTTGTACCCCTCATCTAGTAACTGCTGATAACAGATGACTGCTGAGAGAGGAATACTTAGCCTCTTTCAGAAATGATGCCCCTAATTGGTTACTCAGTGCAGAGTGGTCATCCAGTAAGTATTATACATACAGACAACAAAATACACTCAGAATGGTGTATTTAACATATCTTTTCATATATATGCAACAGTGATAATCTGGGAAAAGAGGTTGTCAATTTGAGAGTGAGAAGGTGGGATAGCAAAAGAATTGGATGGTAAAAAGAAAAGTGGGTAAATAATGTATACAAAGTTTAATTAAATTGGATTATGTGTTCTTTTGGTGTCCAATTTCTTGAGTTCCTTGTATATTTTGGAGATCAGACCTCTGTCTGATGTGGGGTTAGTGAAGATATTTTCCCATTGTGTAGGCTGTTGTTTTATCTTGTTGACCATGTCCTTTGTTTACAGAAGCTTTTCAGTTTCAGGAGGTCCCATTTATTAATTGTTTCTCTCAGTGTCTGTGCTGCTGGGGTTCTATTTAGGAAGTGGTTCCCTGTGCCAATGCGTTCAAGTATACTTCCCACTTTCTCTTCTATAAGGTTCAGTGTGGCTGGCTTTATATTGAGGTCTTTGATCAATTTGGATTTGAGTTTTGTATATGGTGATAGATAGGGATCTATTTTCATTTTTCTACATGTTGATTGGGGGCATAAGGACCTTGGGAGAGGGTTGAAGGAGGGAGGGGAGTGGCAGGGAGGGGAGCAGAGAAAAAGGTAGAGCTCAATAAATATCAAGGGAAAAATAAATAAATAAAATAAAAATTTTTTAAAAAATATTAAAATATGTAAAATTATTTAAAATGATAATTTAAAAACACTAAATATCAATAATTAGACATTTCTGGCCTAGGTACTATCTCCTTGGTTCTTGTCTTATTTCTCATTCTATGAGATTGCTGCAAAGCTTCCTGTTGCTGAGGAAATTAAATGGTTTTAAAAGTACTTGGTCCTGTTTTAGAATGCAATTCTTTTCCCTAAAAGATAATTACTATAATCTCATCTACTCTTTGCTATTTCATGAAATACAGACAAAACTATGAGCAGGTTTATATGACTCATAAGCCTAAATATAAACAAAATATTTTAACAAAAATCATAAGCCCAAATATACACTAAGTATTTTAACAAAAATATACATAAAAATATTTCTTATACTAACACATTTTAATAAACAATTCGTTTTGCTATGAAGTGCAACACTACTAATACTTCACCTGTATTTAAAACTTTTGGATATTTAAGATACTGTGTATAGTTTTTTCTTATTTTAGAGACAAGTTCATGGATTTTCAATTAATATATAATAAGATTAGACAAAAGGATCCCTGGTTCTATCCATATTTATGACATTCTAATTCACAACCATCAGTAACATCTATTCCAGTGAATCTGATGCCTTCCTCTGGTGACCAAAAACACTGCATGCACCTGGTCTTGCAATCATGACAGGGAGGGAAAACATTCATACAAAGTAGAAATACATACAATTTATCTTACTGAAAAAATTCCACTGAATATTATAATAATATAAGCAGCCTCATGAAAAGAAGCTCTGAAATAAAGGAAAGGATATAACCACTTATGTCTTATTGGATCATCATCGAGTAAAGTTAGAATTTTAAAACAACGCCACCACCAGAAAGCCTACAAACTCATGGAAACTGAACAGTCAACTACTGAACCACTCCTGGGTCAAGGAAGAAATAAAGAAAGAAATTAAAGTCTTCCTTGAATTCAACGAAAATAAAGACACAACATACCCCAACCTATGGGACACTATGAAAGCAGTGCTAAGAAGAAAGTTCATAGAACTTAGTGACCACATAAAGAAAACAGAGAAAGCACACATTAGAGATTTAACAGCACACCTAAAAGCTCTAGATAAAAAAAGAAGCAGACTTACCCAGGAGAAGTAGAAGACTGGAAATAATCAAACTGAGGGATGAAATCAACAAAATAGAGACACAGAAAACAATCCAAAGAACCAATGAAACAAAGAGATGGTTCCTTGAGAAAATCAACAAGAACGACAAACCCCTATCCAAGCTAATCAAAAGGCGGAGAGAGAATACTCATATTAACAAGATCAGGAAAGAAAAGGGGGACATAACAACAGACACTGAGGAAAATCAGAGAATCATTAGGTCTTACTACAAAAGCCTGTATGCCACAAAACTGGAAAATGTAAAAGAAATAGACAGTTTTGTAGATAAATACCATATACCGAAATTAAATCAAGACAAGGTGAACAATTTAAATAGACCTATAAGTCGCGAGGAAATAGAAGCTGTCATCAAAAACCTCCCAACCAAAAAAAAGCTCAGGACCAGATGGTTTTAATGCAGAATTCTACCAAACCTTCCAAAAAGAGCTAATACCTATACTCTTAAGGTGTTTCACATAATAGAAACAGAAGGGTCATTGCCAAACTCTTGTTATGAAGCTACAGTTACCCTGATACCAAAACTGCACAAAGACACAAACATGAAAGAGAATTACAGAATCAATCTCACTCATGAACATTGATGCAAAAATTCTCAATAAAATACTGGCAAACAGAATTGAAGAACACATCAAAAAGATCATCCATTATGATCAAGTAGGCTTCATCCCAGAGATGCAGGGCTGGTTCAACATACAGAAGTCTATCAATGTAATCTATCATATAAATAAACTGAAAGAAATAAACCATATGATAATATCATTAGATGCTGAAAAAGCATTTGACAAAATTCAACACCCCTTTATGATAAAGGTCTTGGAGAGATTAGGGATACAAGGTTCATATCTAAATATAATAAAAGCAATATATAGCAAGCTGACAGCTACCAACAAATTAAATGGAGAGAAACTCAAAGTGATTCCACCTAAAATCAGGAACAAGACAGGGCTGTCCACTCTTCCCATATCTCTTTAATATAGTGCTTGAAGTTCTAGCAATACCTATAAGACAGAATAAGGAGATCTTGGGGATTCGAATTGGAAAGGAAGAAGTCAAACTTTCGTTATTTGCAGAAGATATGATAGTGTACATAAATGACCCCAAAAACTCTACTAAAGAACTTCTACAGCTGATAAATAGCTTCAGTGATGTGGCAGGATACAAAATCAACTCAAAAAAATCCGTAGCCCTCCTATACACAAAGGATAAAGGCACAGAGAGTGAAATCAGAGAAACATCACCTTTCATGATAGCAACAAATAGCATAAAGTATCTTGGGGTAACACTAACCAAGGAAGTAAAACATCTATTTGATAACAACTTTAAGACCTTGAAGAAAGAAATTGAAGAGGATACCAGAAAATCGAAGGATCTCCCATGCTCCTGGATTGGTAGGATCAATATAGTAAAAATGGCAATTCTACCAAATTCAATCTATAGATTCAATGCAATCCCCATCAAAATCCCAACAAAGTTCTTCACAGAACTTGAGAGAACAATAACTAAGTTTATATGTAAAAACAAAAAGGCCAGAATAGCCAAAACAATCCTATACAATAAAGGAACTTCAGGAGGCATTATCATCCCTGACTTCAAACTCTATTACAGAGCTACAGTAATGAAAACAGCTTGGTACTGGCATAAAAACAGAGAAGTTGACCAATGGAATCAAATCAAAGACCCGGATATTAATCCACAAACCTATGAACACCTCTTATTTGACAAAGAAGCTAAAAGTATACAATGGAAGAATGAAAGCATCTTTAACAAATGGTGTTGGCATAACTCGACGTCAACCTGTAGGAGAAAGAAAACAGATCCTTACCTATCTCCATGCACAAAACTCAAATCCAAATGGATTAAAGACCTCAATATTAATTCGACCACACTTAACCTGATAGAAGAGAAAATGGAAAGTAGCGTGCAATACATGGGCACAGGAGAACACTTCCTATGTAAAATCCCAGTGGCACAGACAATAAGAGCAATAATGAGTAAATGGGACCTCCTGAAACTGAGAAGCTTCTGTAAAGCAAAGGACACTCTCATTAAGACAAAAAGGCATCCTACTGAATGGGAGAAGATCTTCACTAACACCACATCGGACAAAGGTCTGATCTCCAAAATATACAAAGAACTCAAGAAACTATATATTAAAATTCTAAATTACCCAATTAAAAAATGGGGTAATGATCTGAACCGAGAATTCTCAACAGAAGAAGTTCGAATGGCCAAAAGATACCTAAGGTCATGCTCAACTTCCTTAGCGATCAGGGAAATGCAAATCAAAACAACTTTGTGATACCATCTTACACCTGTCAGAATGGACAAAATCAAAAACACCAATGATAGCCTATGCTGGAGAGGATGTGGTGTAAGGGGAACACTCATCCATTGCTGGTGGGAATACAAACTTGTGCAACCACTTTGGAAATCAGTGTGGCGGTTTCTCAGGAAATTGGGTCTCAACCTACCTCAGGATCCAGCAATACCACTCTTGGGAGTATACCCAAGAGATTCCCAATCATACTACAAAAGCTTTGTGCAACTATGTTCATAGCAGCATTATTTGTAATAGCCAGAACCTGGAAACAACGCAGGTGCCCCTCAATGGAAGAATGGATCAAGAAAGTGTGGAATATATACACATTAGAGTACTAGTCAGCGGTAAAAAAACGACATCTTGAATTTTGCATGGAAATGGATGGAAATAGAAAACGCTATCCCGAGTGAGGTAACCCAAACCCAAAAAGACGATTATGGGATGTATTCACTCATTAGTGGACCCTAGCCATAAAACAAAGGACACAAAGCTTATAGCTCACAAGCCCAGAGAAGACAAAAAGCCAGGTGAACCCAAAGAAAATCATATATAGATCTTCTTGGAAATTGGAAGCAAACAAGACTGCCAGGCAAAAGGTGGGAATCCGGGGGTGGGCATAGAGGTTGGGTTAGGGGGCTTGTGGGAGGGGAGGGGGAAAAGAGTAGGGAGAAAGGAAGGACTGGGGAGAGGTTGGGGGAGTGGGAGGGTGGAGATGGAGGAAAGTTGGATATTGGAGAAGGG